>CM024585.1:3339447-3578189 GCA_014182565.1 Eucalyptus marginata
CGCTCTCCGGCGATGCAGCACTCTCAGTCCCACCGGCATCGCCGACCGAGATACCTCCTCGAATATCTCGGATCTCGCTTCCCACGAGGCGTCGGTGACGGGCGAGGGAAGTACGTACCGGGCCACGAGCTTGATCGGCTTCCGAATCGACGATCCGGCGTCGACGGGCGGAGCGGCGGCGGAGGCCACCGGAATCGCGCTCGCCTGTCGAAGGGGATGCTCCGTTGTCCGTCGCGGCGGACAATCGGGCCGATGCGAGTCCCGTGGCGCGAAAGGAGGAACCTTTGAGAGGAGGAGACGGTGGACTACCGACACAACATACGGAGGCGACGATTTGACAAACGAGTAAAAATTATTAATTTAAGAAATATTTTTGATAAATCATAACAACTTATAGTAAAAAAAGTAAATCATTAAATTTCATGAGTTCTGATGATTTAGTCATATCTTTTCTATACATCAGAACTTCAAATCGGGGCTCCGGGTAGATGGGGCTTAGCAATGTACAGTCACATGGTGGGAGTTTCGTAGCCATAACCTTCGATAGATACATTCTGGGTTGCAGTTTCATGTGGCTCCGCAATTGTGGAAAAGTGAACATATTCCAAATTTTAGAGCTAACTTGTGATTCTTACATTTAATCTCACATCTCGTGGGATCGATCTGCAGATTGCTTGACGGGGACTTAGTGATGCCCTAGCTCTTCCTAATTTGGCATGTCATCGTATGGATTTATCTGACTCTCTATTTGTGTATTGCCAATTGGCTTTACGCTGTCTTGTTTATGAAGAAGGCGAATTGCGTTCAAGCATCAACCTTGGATGCCATGTGTCTATGTCTGCGTAATTAATCCCCTTGCCGAAGCTCATGGGGATAATTGATGCATGTCCATTACAAATATATAAAATCATTTTGCACTCGCAACAAAAAAGAATCACATTAGATTATTTAACAAATCAAACGAGATTACACCATCTGAAAAAAAAAAAATTATTTTCACATGAGAATTGCACTTTCTTATTTAAAATCTATTTCCTACAAAACAATCATTCAGTTGTTGGGAAAAAATTTATAGGAAAAGTAGCCATATGGTCAGCTTCCTTGTGAGAATGACAATGAGAGGATGATTATACACATTTATGTCTTTAAATATGAATGCAAAATCGTGATATTACATCCCATCTTTGAGAAAATTACTATCCCTTGTATAAATTTAAAATCTAGCATTTTATTTGAAAAAGCAAAACCTATTAGACTTTCTTATTTTTTAAAAGATACAAGTATGAACCGATTATTTACTATCAATAAGAGTAGACATATGCAATGCTTATATGAGGAATGACAATCCATCCATTCTCCACATTAGTCACAAAGATACACAAACTAGTATATTTTATTCAAACAAACATTTGTAGAAATGTCATGAGGGTGGTAAATAAGACGATGTGGATAAAATATCTTAGTAGATTATTCTTTAGATTGCGCAAGTATATACTCACCCCACTCATCCCAAAATTCGTAATACATGCCCCATTCAGGTTTGTAGAAGCAACCGAAATGAGTCATTAACAGCCAAAGAAAGGTAAGAAGCTCTCCACCTTTGCTCAACACCTGCACATGTGCCTCTCCCTTAATATTAACTGCCGCATATAGCAACATCCCAACCCACGTTTTGCTTATGACATTCCACTTCATTTTCCCATGATCTTCCAAGTGTTGGGCCCGACGGAGCCCTTCGTAGAGCAGGGATTCCGAATAGTTCATACCACCCAACACGGCCTCTGCTCGAGGGCCCACTGTATTGTACAATTTTTTGCATATACCTTCCAGATCCTTGGTCGCATCACTGATAATGAGGTCCTGAAGCTCGCGCAGCGTATCTGCTAATTTCTTTTGGGCAATGCCCACTGCGGCCACAGCAGACATCACATTAGACTGATTAAGTAAAAGATACAACATATAATCAGAAAGGATCTTGCTAAATTCCCTTTCATCATTTCTTCCGATGCATGTCTCTATGTTGTACCAAATTTCAGTAGCAATGTGATTCCTTATAATATAGATGTGGAAATTAGCCTTGCAGATAAACTCTGAAGTTCCTGTGAGATCGCTCCTCCCCAGTCTACTTGGTAAAAACACATTACCACTAGCCTGAACTATTTGGCTTACCCTTTCCGGATTATCCGCATTCCTAGATGTATCTTTCACCCTGTTAAAGAGAAAGATCCATAGCTTCTTAATAAGGGGATTCTTGGACACGTACTGCGCATTCGTGATCATTGATCTTTTACGACATAATCTGTCAATTATCTGACCAGCTTCATGGACACGAGAGATGATCTTGTCAACCATTTGAAATGGACAACTGCAGATATTTTTAAAAACAACAATTCCCCAAAACTGATTGCATTTACATTTCTTTTTCGGACTCTTCTTCAATGCTTCAGAAAAAAGATTGCAAGCAGAGATGGATTCTGACCACCTTCGAAATATAAATAGTGTATCTATGACCTCATAAGTAACATTGGTGTTAGGTTCTACTTCACATGTGGCGTATATGGGCTTCCTTAGGTAATCCGTGGTGGATACCAACTTGTTGAGAAATGAATCTAGTTTAGACAACCCCGTGGTGTTATACTTGATTCCGGCAATAGTCCAATCGGAAAAAACAAGCATCAACAATGCTATCCCATCAAGAATAATCCCTCCGAAAAGAAGGATATGAGTAATTTTCACATCAAGTTCGGGGAGCTGATACTTCTTCAAGCGATTGAACTGGCCCAAAGCCATCACAATGCTAGTGCAAGTTATGATGCGGAAAATGTAGCTCCACTTGTGATGTATTGTCAATGCTTTTGTGTGGAGCTTTTCATAAATGAAATCAAGTTCAACTGATATCACCCTCAACGCATCCATCGCAAAAACTTTGGCAAAATATTTACGGCTCATTTCGCGTTGTTGTTTTGTAAAGATGAGATCTACAATGAAGACCTTAAAGATTTGAAAGAACGAGAAAGCATGCTTTACCACGATGCTCTCATCAAGCTTTGCGCCTTCTTCATCAAAACTTCCATGTTCATCCCCTAGAACATTGAGTTCTTCAAGCAATTGTGAGTCTGCGGCCATTCTTAGCTCCTTGTCTAAAAGCGTTGATTCCCTAACCCTTGGGAGGTTCGAGAGATAAAGTGCTAGTGTCCTCTCCACAATTTTTATAACCCCTGCGAGAAACACCAAGATCGTTGGGATCACCAGCGACTTGTCGTTAGGAAATATCCGCAGAAAAACGTAGATGGCAGTATAGACTTGGAAGACGAGACTAAGCAGATGTCGTGGCCAAAGTGAACTGTCCTCGAGAGAGAAAGCGGTAATGGTGTCCGGACCACCAAGATGTAGTAAGAGAAATGAGGACCAAAATGCTTGAAGTCCTTCATCTAATTCTGCTACATGAGCACTTGAATTGCCTTGGTTGTGAGAGATGAGCCCAACCGCAAATGCAGCTATCGAATCAGCCATCAAATAGGCCAACCACAAGAGGAAAATAATGCGGCAGTCTGCTGTTTTCTTTCTAAGGGGTGCAAAAAAAATGAGAAAAACTTGAAGGAAGAGGCTCAGTACGATGAAACCTCGGATGTTCCATTTTCTCCACAAATCCAAGATAAAACTAAATGCCATGTTATTGCGTAGTTTGAATTTTGTCTCTTTTCTCTAATATAATGTTGGTTAGGACAAAACTATCCTTTCAACATCCATCACAAGAGTTTACATGCATCAAGAAAATAGTGCATTGCAAACTTTATAAGGAAGCCTTGAAGTAGAAATTGGCAAGCAAAGCAAATGGTTGGGAGGTGGTTTGGGTGATGTTGGGGAGGATGAAGAAGCACGTGCAGGGCACTGGCCTTGCTCTGTCTCCCATTCCCGCAAGGATCCCAAGAATTTATACATCTGACCTTGTACTGTGGTTGTCCTTTTTCCTCCGTTAGAATAGATGATATTATCACTCTACCATCGTAATGAAAACAAGATATTTGCCTATCATTTTTCTTAACCGAAGCTTGAGTTTTACAACGTTGACGCAGATAGACATTTAAAGTCGTGTAAAACTCCATCGTATATTAAAAAAAAAAAAAAAAATCAAAAGGTATAATATTATGGGGACAACTTAATATTATTTATGGTCGCAGCAAATTAAATATTAAACACCTCAAATCCTTCCTTAAAAAAGTTTATCTTAACATTGAAAACTCAACATGAAAAAGGTCTGCCTTAGATAGGTTAATTATGAGTCCACGTATGCCCTCCTAATACAACAATTCTAATTAAGACAGCGAGCCAAAGCACAAATGTTTTAAAGCCAAAGCTTCAAAAAGACCTAAAGCAAGAGACTTGGTATGATGAAGCCTTGAATGTTCTATTTATTCCACATATCCAATTTATTTATTTTTTTGGTCGGTACATATCCAAATTGAATGCCATATTTTTGCTTAGGGTGCATTTGTTTCACGGAAAACTCAATGATAAAGGAAAATGCTTTCCAGGAAAGCATTTTCAAGAATATAGTTTGTTTTCCTTTATTTGGTGATGTAAAATTAAAAATATTTTCTGCCGCTTGGATCTCAATAAAAAATAATTTCGCACTTCATCGCAGGAAAAAATGAATTTTTAATTTTAAAAATTCGAATTTTTAATATTGTTGTTTTTTATTTACTTTTATTTTTTATTTTTTATTTTTATTTTTATTTTTAAAACGTTTTCGAAATTTTAATTTTAAAAAAATAAATTCAAATTTTTAAAAAATATATTTTTATAAGAATAATTGTTTGTAAACCAAGCTTTGGTAGATTCGGAAAACGTTTTCCAGTCCTTTTAAAGGGGAAATCATTTTCTGAATTTAAGCTTTGTTAGGAAACGTTTTCCGTTGACTCGTTTTCGAAGTGAACCAAACGCTGAAAAATGAGGGAAATGTTTTCCCGAAAATGTATTCCGTGAAACAAACACCCCCTTAGGGCGTGTTTGTTTCGTGGAATACATTTTCAAGGAAAACATTTTCCTTATTTTCGACGTTTGGTTCACTCAGAAAATGAGTCAACGGAAAACGTTTTCTAGTTAACGTAAAACGTTTTCCTAACAAAGCTTAAATTCGGGAAAATGATTTCCCTTTGAAAAGACCGAAAACGTTTTCCGAATCTACCAAAGCTTAGATTTGATGCTTGGTTTACAAACAATTATTCTTATAAAGATATATTTTTAAATTTTTATAATTCTTTTTAAAATATTTAAAAAAAAAAATCGAATTTTTAATTTTTTAATATAATTTTTATTTATTTTTTTTAAAATATAAATTTTAATTATTTTTATTTTTTAAAAATATAATTTTTAATTTTTAATAATTATTTTTCTTTTTTCTCTTTTCTCTTTTCTTTTTCTTCTTCTTCGTCGGCCGCCGGCCACGATGACGCGACGGCCGAGCCTGAGCGAGATCGAGCTCGCGGCGTCGGGCGGGCTCGATCTCGCCAATATGGCTAGGCCGAGGCCGCGATGCCGGCAAGCTCGAGCCTTGCCGGTCGTCGGCGAGGCTCGAGCTCGCTGGTGTCGGGCAAGGCTCGATCTCGCTAATCCGGCGAGGTTGAGGCCTCGCTTGACGCCGATGAGCTTGAGCCTTGCCGGTCGTCAACGAGGCCAAGCCTCGAGCTCGCCGGCGTTGGGCGAGGCTCAATCTCGCCGATCTAGCGAGGCCGAGGCTTTGCTTGAAGCCAACGAGCTCGAGCCTTGCACGGCCTGTCGCCCTACCGGCCGCCGGCTAAGGAAGGAAGAAAAAGAAAAAAAAAAAAAATTGAAATATGAAAAATAATTATAATTTCAATTTTTTATAAAAAAAAATATTTTTATAAAGTTAAAAAGGTGATGGACTCAACAAATTAATTTGGAAGTAAGAGGTATACTATTGTCAATTGTTAGGTCAAATGTCATTCAATCATTTTTCAAATGCGATCCAAACACCAGAAAATACTTTCAGTCACGTATCACCAAATAAAGGAAAACTAACCATTTTCCTAGAAAATGGTTTCCCGGAAAACATTTTCCAAAAACGTTACGTTTTCCGTGAAACAAACACACCCTTAGTTTGATTATTGTCACTCCTCTCTAAAAAATATTGGTTACAACAACATATATTGAAGAAATAGTAAGAATATATATATATATATATATATATATATTGTGTGTGTGTGTGTGTGTGTCAGGTTGATGTTTTATCTTTATATTAATTCAGTCTCAATTCTACTTACACATCTATTTGGTAACTATTCAAGTTTTGAATTATGAAATTTCAGTATGAGTTAAATGAAATATTTGGTGATCCAACATTTAGCCAAACACTTGATATTATTGATGAGTAAAATACCATTGAAAAAGTTACATGAGTGTGCTTTTATAGGATAAGTAGATCAACCTAGTAGAAGAACAACATAGTTATGCAAAATATCAAATGAGCATTCAAATTGAGAATTAATAAAATTATGTAATACCGAAATACATAGGAGAAAATATTTATTGGCGGCTAAGGTGGTGTGTGTTTTTTACTAAAATCCAATAACAAATTGACACATGCCCGCTGATGTGGAATAAAAGTAAAACTAAAAAAATCTGCATCTGCCCACCCGTAGAAGCTTCCCCTCCGTCGTGCTCTCCGTCTTACTCTGTCCTTGCTCGCGGCCGGCTCTGTCATCCCTTGCGGTCGGCTCGTGGTCGGCCCGTCGACGGCCGAGCCCCTCCTCCATCATCATGATGGCTCGCGGTGGTTTTCCGTCCAGATCTAGACCGGATCGTGCCTATAGATCTGGTCTCGTCCATGGCGACGGGAGAGGTCGAGATCTTGAAGGCCATGGACAGAGCCTAGATATCAAGGGGGGAAAAAAAAAGAGGAAGCCATCTTCTTGCAGTCGTCCCTTGCAGTTGGCTCGTGATCGGCCATCGCAACGGGCGAGGTTGAGATCTCGAAGGCATGGACAGAGCTCAAATATCGAGATCTATCGTCCCTTGCAGTCGGCTTGTGGTCGGCCATTGATGAACAATAGAGACGACGCCCGAACGCGTTCGACCATGGATGAACAATGACGATGACAGCCATGGACAAGCGACGATTTCGGCCATGGACGGCCAGATCTCGAGAACGACGAGATGGAGAAAACGAGGCAGGAGCCAGCCATGCTCGCTTGGATGCAGCGGTGATCGCTTGATCACACCGCCGGCGACTCCGCTGGTGGTGACGGCCGGCGACTCGCGGTGTCCGGAAGAGGAAGAGGAGAGAGAGCTGAGGGGTGAAAGTTTTTAAATTTTTTTTTATCTAAATTCCATGTCAGCTGACATGGATTGATGGACGTGTCAATATTTTAGTGGAATGAGTGAAAATGCATGCCACATATGACGCTGATACGGTTAAATCGAATCAACATGAAATTGGAGGGCTGGAAGGAGCAACTCATATCAAAAGCTGGTAAAGAAATTCTCCTGAAATCAGTAGTGCAGGCGGTACCACAATATGCCATGTCAGTTTTCAAAATCCCAGTGTCAATTTGTAAGACTATCGAGAAAAAAATAGCAAACTTCTGGTGGAAAAACAGTGATTCAAAGGCTGGTCTACATTTGAAACGATGGGAAATCATGAAGATGAGGAAAGATAGAGGAGGAATGGGCTTCAGAGATTTACTCACTGTTAATAGAGCCTTATTGGGGAAGCAAGCTTGGAGGATGGTTAAAAATCCAAATGCGCTATGGAGTAAACTACTGAAAGGGCTGTATTTTAATCGGTCAGATATCTGGCATGCTACTACTGGTTGTAATCCCTCATGGGGATGGAAAAGTTTGCTTATTGGAAGAGAGGCTATTGCGGACTCTGTCAGATGGTCGATAGGAAATGGAAAATCTGTTAATATCATAACAGATAAATGGCTGAAAAAAGGCTTAATAGGAGGGCCGCCAAACAGAAATGACCCTCAGAAAGTATCAGAGCTAATCCTCTCGGGGACTCAACAGTGGAATGAACCGCTACTACGAAATATCTTTGATGATCAGACTACACAGGAAATTCTTGCTATACCAATAAACGGTCCTTTTTTCAGTGATGAATTACTATGGACGGGCACAAAAAATGGGTCATATACAGTCAAGAACGGGTATAACTTGCTAAGAGACAATACCCCAGAAAACAGAGCAACTGAACACCCTTCCTCTTCATATCAAACTCCAACAGCTTTATGGAATGCAATATGGAATATGAAAACTTGCCCAAAAGTGAAATTATTTGCCTGGCATGCTTGTCAAAATGCTCTACCAACCAAGGAAAATCTGTGGAAAAGAAAGATCTTACCTGACCCGCTGTGTGATCTCTGCAAGGCCAAGGTGGAAACGGTCGAACACACCCTCCTCCTCTGTCCGTGGGTTGTTGGAGTATGGAATCGCCAGGAAACTAACCTGCAAATTGATGCACAACAAGTTACACGAATAGATAACTGGTTGGCCAAGTTTACAAGCAAGAAGCCGCACCTCCCTTCTCTGGAAACAATCGGCAACCTCATGTGGCAGGTATGGAAGGAGCGCAACAATTTTATATTTCGAGGAACAAAACCAGAGGTCTGCAAAGTAATAGATCTAGCAAGATCTCAGCAAAACAGCTACCAAAAATGGGGAAGTGGAGATGAACCAGCCGAGAAAACTGAAGAACCGATGAACCCACCTACCTGGCGAGCTCCGAAGACCGGCTGCCTCAAACTGAACGTCGACGGGTCGCTGGGAGAAGGATCGACGGAGGGAGCGTTGGCCTGTGTTGTCCGGGACTCCTCCGGCACTCTCTTAGATGGATTCACGAAGACGGTCTGGGCAGAATCAATTTTGCAGGTTGAAACCCTAGGGGTTCTCGAAGCCCTAAAATTTCTGAAGGAGAAAGCACTTGAGGAAGCTGTTGTAGAGACTGACAGCAAACTCTTGGTTGAAAACTTGAAGCACGAACATCCAACTGAGTTAAACACACGTGGGGCGTTGATGGAATGTCGTTTACTTCTCCAGCAGATGCCGCGAGTGGGCCTGGCTCACGTTCTACGCTCAGCCAACTCAGTGGCGGACTGGGCCGCACGACACCATCGCTTGAAGACTCTCCCCCAGAATTGGCGGGCCTCCCCTCCATCAGGCCTTTGGTCTCTTTTATGTGCTGATGCCCCGGTAGTGGGCCTTCGCGGTTATCCGCCTATAATATAAATAAAATCTTCCGTTTTGACAAAAAAAAAAAAAAAAAAAAAAAACCAGTAAAGATTTTCTCAATAGATAGACATTTGATCAAGATACGATGTAGTCATATGTGGCTGAAGAATGAGTATTGTTTGATCACACTACTATATTTTGAAGTATTAATTCCTCGGTTTATAGACCATATAAAAAAAACACAAAATTGATTGCACAAGCATCAATTTGACCAAAATTAAAGTTCACTGATGAAATTGAACATCTATTAAGAATTGGGAGAATTACCAAAAAAGTCATAAACCTATTGCAATTGTGTTAATTCAGTCCTAAACTTTTTTTTAACCAATTTAGTCCTAAACCTTTTATAATTGTGCCAGTTTAATCCATCCGGCTAAAATAGCCGGCCAGCCGACGTGAACACCGCCCGTCCGGCAAAAGCGACATGGCAATTTTTAATTTTTTTAATTTTTTTCGAATTTATAAATATTTTTGAATTTTTGAATTCTTTTTTTTTTTTTTCAGCTTCTCCTTCCTCCGGCCGGCCGGCTGAGGCGAGGGCTGGCGAGGTCGACCGTCGCCTTGGCCGGGCGAGGCCGACCCCCTTGCCTTGGATCAGCAAGGCTCGGCCCTCGCCGGCGACTTTCGTGGCGCGCCCCGGCGCCTGTTCGTTGCCTCCATTGTCGAGCTTGGCGAGGACCGAGGGTTTTCGACGGGGTTTCGGCTCGTTTTGCGAGAGGGTGGATTGGAGAAGACGACACGGCGGGTGGGACCGTCGCCTTGGCTGGGCGGGCGACCCTCGCCTTGGATCGGCAAGGCTCGGCCCGCCCTTGACCATGAGGGTCGATCTCGCTAGTGCTGGTGAGCTCGGCCCTCGCCTGCCAGCCGGCGCCGGCCGAGAGGAAGGAGAAGCTAAAAAAAAAAAAAAAAAAGAATTCAAAAATTCAAAAAAATATTTAAAAATTCGAAAAAAATTTTAAAAAAAAAAAAAGTTGCTATGTCAGCTTTCGTTGGACGGTCGGTGTCCACGTCAGCGCCGGCCGGCCAATTTTAGCCGGATGGACTAAACTGGCACAATTGTAAAAGGTTTAGGACTAAATTGGCTAAAAAAAAAAGTTTAGAACTAAATTAGCACAATTGCAATAAATTTATGACTTTTTTGGTAATTCTCCCATTAAGAATTCAAAGACTAAATTTTTGCTTTGCCTCTTCTTTTTATTAATCTAAATATACAATACAAGTTGATGAAATCGAGTAGTAAATGATGTGATATATCTTTATTGAATCTTTAAATATGACTCACTTGTTCAAATAGTTAAGGAAAGTTTGTTGCATCATCTCTTTTATAAATCGGTTTATCATTTTCTCTTCACTTTTGTAAAGGGGTGGTCATGTTGATTTTAGACTAGGTCCTTTTATTATGAGGAAAATACCTAAATGTATCTTATTGTTGACCTGGTGACTAATTACACGCTCTATTCATACAAATACCATTCACATACCTTTAAGCAAAATCCTAAATTACAAAGATCAAATTGCCCCTTCTAACATACTCATTTAAACATCTTAGTTAGGGTTTGGGTGGTTTGGTTTTTGTTTTGTTTCAAGTTCTTTTGGGTTAATGTGAGAATTTAGGATTTTGAAGAAAATAACATTTTTATATAAAATTGATGTAAATGTGTAAAGTGGCCTCCAAAGATAGAACTCGAGTATGTATTTGATATTTTCAAAAGGGGAGATTTATAAGTGATAATTAGGACACGTTTTGTGAGTCATGTTTTTTTTTCTTCTTTTGATTTTTTTTGCCAAAGTTTGTGAGTCAAGTTTGGTCGACATTTGCATTAACCCGATGCAAATAAGCTTAGTCAATATCAACCATTGAATTATGTGGGTCCCATACCGGGTCCACATAATTCAATGAACGGGATGCATTGATCTAATCATCTACTGTTTGATTTCATCATTGTTTCTCCTAGAGAAAGAAAGATAACAAGCTTCGAATTTTGAATTTTGTCTCTGGCACAGATGGACTTGGCAGTCAAAACTTCCCACCACCAAAAGGAAAATTAGTAGAACAGTCAGCGGTCACTTTTTTCATTGAGTGAGCAAGCCTTTATCTCGAGGATGTTACTGTGGTTGTATTTGGCCCGCTCATTGTCATTCTCTATCACTGCCTCTATTTTCAAATTTATTTCATCCACGTGTGAATGTCTTTTGCATGAGCTTTTACTTTGAACCCTTCTCCATATTTGACATCATTTCCCTGCAAAACTCGAAAGAATTATTAAAAAGTCATTAACCTATTGCATAGATTCCAATTTAATTTTAAACTTTTCAATTTGATCAATTTAGTCCTAAATTTTTTTGATAACTTATGTGACACGATCAATGCTAATATTGACATTTTTGTGTATATTTTATATTCTTTTCATTTATTTTCTTTCGTTTTTTTTTTCCACTGTGGCTGTTGAGAGCCATTAGGGCCTCGCAATGGCCGGTGACCTTCGCCGATCACTGCGCGAGGTTGCCTAGCCCGCGACCGCAATGGCCTCATCAAGTGACCCACGAGGGTTGCAAGCCATCACCGAGGCCCCGATGACCCTCACTAATCATGTTGGAAAATGAAAAGAAAAAAAAGGTTTTATAAAAAATTCAGAACTTTTTTTAAAAATTGCATAAATTGTCAACATTAATGCCAGTCGTACCATGTCCATTTTAATGATTTCAGGTGAAAAATTGGCCAAAAAGGCTAGCAAATCATTAAGAATTTTAGGATTAAATTGACCAAATTCGAAAATTTAAAACTAAATTGACATTCGTATAACAAGTTTATAACTTTTTTTGTACTTATCTCTTATGTGTTTGCTTTTCTATATGTGCTTGTCTACATCATTCATACATATTCAACTCATTTATTAATCACGTCATACCTTTAAAAACCTAACATGATACTTTTATAAATGAGTCACACAACATGATACGTTTAAGGAATAAACTCTTACAAAAATATGTTCAAATGAGTAATAGAGTGCCTAAGTGTATCTAACTAGATCGCATTGACCCTGGTAATATGTTAACCCAATTAACTAATCGTGTATTGGCCTGTCCTAGACAGATTGCAAGGTCAATTAGCAAAGAACACAATTTTTATTTGTGTAGAAAAAGTTATTCCGTTTAAACTCAATTTGAATAAACTTACAATCATGTGTCCTTTTCAGGTCATGTTAATGAGGGTCTAATTCTCTAAAAACCCCCAACTTTAGGTGCAATCCCAAATTTTCCATTAATTTTTTTTTCTAAAAAAATTCACCAAATTTTACTCTAGTCCTACATCTATCCACATGTCCAAAAATTGTAAATAGTTTCTTCAAAATTATGAATATTGAGGCAAATTAGAGGTTCATTATCAAAACTTGCGTCTTCATAAATATTCTCTCCCTCGTATGAAACAACAGCAACTTCCTAATATTGATAATATTGAAAAAACTGATGACAATTTTTGGATAAAGGGTTGACAATGGTAGATTTGGACTAAAGTGAAAGTCGATAATTTTTTAAAGACGAAAGAATATTTGGTTTGAATTGAGATTATAATGGTTTTTTTATAATGAAATTAGGCTTGTTAATCAGTGGTGCAAAAAATTGGCCATCCGACAAAGCGATGCTACAATTCTTAGCTTGATTCTTTTTCTTCAACTTGGACCCACTTCATATTCTTTTTCTTTATTCCTTTTCCTTTAACTTAGAATTTTTTTTTTTTTTTTTTGCTTTTTTTCCTTTAACTTCCCATTTATATTCTTTCTTTTCCCCTTTTCACGCAATGCTCTTAACTTTTACAAGATTACGTGATTCGGGAGTCACGCTTTTTCCTTTAGAAAAATTTTGACAGGAATTTGTGAGTCACGTTGGTGTCTTATAGTTGATGCACAACTATTGGCTCTTTATTCCAAAATAACCTTGTTGAATAATTAAATTAATAAATTGTACGATTGTACCTTAAAATCATTAACCATTTTCCTTGCAAAATTTGGAAAAAAGTTGGTGTTTTGAGGTTTGGAAAAGGATAGAAAATTGTATCGGACATTCTAGTATGTTTTCCCAGATTTCATGTGTTTAACATTAATAATTCTTAAAATGCGAGAGAGCCACAAGAAAATAAACATGCGAAAATATTAAGCAATGTCATTTTCTTCCCTAAATCTACATTTGACATCATATTAAATGAAGAAAGAAAGGATGAATTAAATTCTCTGTATCTGTTAAAAGCAGAGATTTCAATATTGCCTTTTCCTTTGTTTTTCTTGTCGTTTTTGTGTTTTTATGGAATTATTTCTAAAAACCACTATTAGTAGTTAGGGTTACGTGGATGAAAATTCTGTTTAAAGTAATTGAACAGAAGAAAAAAAAGGTCTATCCAAAGTGAGCAGTACGTGCAAAAATGGTTTGTGTGCAATTTGTTTTTGCAAGTCAAGTGAATAACTACACGTATGAAACTTACTCGAAAGAGTTTCTCCCTTGGACATTAATTTTATGAGATTAGTGTTTATATCAGCGGATTTCATTAATGTTAATTAATGAAATGATGACATTGAACGTTTAGCTCAAGTGACTAGTCGAACCGATTGTTTTGCAAACCTTGAGTGATTTAACGGGATTGCAACAAAATGTAACATATACATGTTGAGATAACTCTTTATTTGTTTGTCAAAAAACTTTATCTATTCAAAAATCTAGGAAGGTAAAAGAATTATTAACCATCCATTTCTCAAATATAATGGAGCTCAAGATAGATCTAACTTGAGTTGGTTGAATCACTAGTGGGTAAAATTGATTTTTTGCAAATGCATCATGTGTCCCCAAAAGTGGAAGACACCATTAGGTTATTAATTGTGAAACCCGACCATTATTATGTACTTGGCAAGATAATGACAATGTCCTTTCACTCAATTATGACCTTGATTTAACCAATGACAAAATTCCATAAGAAAGTTTAATTTAGCCAAAGAAATGGAAAAAAGAAAACTCACCCTTTAATGTGGATGATTGATATGAGCCAAAGCCATAATGGAGTTACTATAAGTAGGACGCTCCAAGAAGGCATCTCCCATCAAAAGCAAGTTTTTCACAAATCTAGGGATCTCTCTTTATCTTTTTTTCTAATTCTAGATTATCGATTACTTTGATCTGAAGTGGTCCCTTACTTTCTCTCCTTTTTTATTAGACAAGATTAACTATCATAAAATTAAAATTTATAAAAATATAAAATTAATCTATTAAGATTGCATGAGCTTAATAAGCTTTGTCCATATAACGAGCAAACTATTATTTTCTTCTCTTTCATCACCCTTTTTGCCTTTTGTCCATGTAGGGCAAAATCTTCTTATTCTTCTTTTTCCTTACCTTTTTTTCTCTTTTTATATGCAAATCTATCATTTAAAAGGATTGAAAATTTCGGGTAAACTTATTGTTTATTTACAAATATCCCATGCATTAAATGACAGAAGAAAAGTATCATATGCATTGGTGATGCTTCTTGCTTTTGTTAGGTTCATGTTTTATCATCAAATTGTTCACGGTGGCGATAGGTTTTCCACAAATCTTAGGGATTTCTCTTTATCTTTCTTCTTATTTTTGGATTATTGATTGCCTTGAACTGAAGAGATTCCATCTCTCTCTCTCTCTCTCTCTCTCTCTCTCTCTCTCTCTCTCTCTCTCTCTCTTATCAAACAAGATTAACTGTCATAAAATTAAAATTTATAGAAATATAAAATTTGTCCGTTAAGATTGCATGAGCTCAATAAGCTTTGTCCATATAATAGGCAAACTATTCTTTTCTTCTCTTTCATCACCCTTTTGCCTTTTCTCCATATAGGGCAAAATATTCTTCTTCTTTTTTTCTTAACATTTTCCCTCTTTATATATGCAAATCTATCATTTAAAAGGATTGAAAATTTCGAGTAAAGATTTTGCTTTTATATAGGTATTCCATACATTAAATGACATAAGAAAAATGTCATATGCATTGATGATGCTTCTTGCTTTTGTCAAGTTCATGTTTTATTGTCAAATCATTCCTAGTGGCAACATATTTTCCACAAATCTCAAGGATCTCTCTTTATCTCTTTTTTTTTTTTCTGGATTATTGATTGCTTTGAACTGAAGCAATTCCCTTACTTTCTCTACTTTTTTATTAGACAAGATTAATTGTCATAAAATTAAAATTTATAGAAATATAAAATTTATCCATTAAGATTGCATGACCTCAAAAAGCTTTGTCCATATAACCGGCAAACTATTCTTTTCTTCTCTTTCATCACCCTTTTACATTTTGTCCATGTAGGGCACAATATTCTTCTTCTTCTTTTCTCACCTTTTCCCTCTTTATATGCATATCTATCATTTAAAAGGATTGAAAATTTCGAGTAGAGATTATTGCCTATTTACAAGTATCCAATGCATTAAATGACAGAAGAAAAGCATTATATGCGTGGATGATGCTTCTTTCTTTGTGCCAAGTTCATATTATATCATCAAATCATTCCTAGAGTCAACAAGTTTTCCACAAATCTCAGGGATCTCTCTTTATCTTTCTTTCTATTTCTGGATTATTGATTGCTTTGACCTAAAGTGGTTCTCTTACTTTCTCTTATTTTTTATTAGACAATATTAACTATCATATAATTAAAATGTATAGAAATACAAAATTTGTCCATTAAGATTGCATGAGCTTAATAAGCTTTGTCCAATAACTAGCAAACTATTCTTTTCGTCTCTTTCATCACCCTTTTGCCTTTTGTCCATGTAGGGCAAAATATTCTTCTTCTTCTTTTTTCTCACCTTTTTCCCTCTGTATATGCAGATCTATCATTTAAAAGGATTGAAAATTTTGGGTAAAGATTATTGCTTGTTTATAGGTATCCAATGCAGTAAATGACAAAAGAAGAGTATTAGATGCGTGAATGATGCTTCTTGCTTTGTACCAAGTTCATATTTATCGCCAAATCATTCCTAGAGGCACAAATTTTCCACAAATCTCAGGGATCTCTTGTTATCTTTCTTTCTATTTTTGGACTATTAATTGCTTTGACCTTGAGTGGTTCCCTTACTTTCTCCTCCTTTTTATTAGACAAGATTAAATGTCATAAAATTAAAATTTATAGAAATATAAAATTTGTATGTTCTTCACCAAAAATAAATAAATAAATAAAATAAAATTTGTATGTTAAGATTGCATGAGCTCTATAAGCTTTGTCCATATAACAAGCAAACTATTCTTTTCTTCTCTTCCATCACTCTTTTGCCTTTTGTCCTTGTAGGGCAAAATATTCTTCTTCTCCTCTTTTCCTCACCTTTTCCTTTTTCCTCTCTTTATATGTAGATCTATCATTTGAAAGGATTGAAAATTTCAGGTAAAGATTATTACTTATTTACAAGTATCCCATGCATTAAATGGCAAAAGAAAAGTATCATATATGTGGACAATGCTTCTTGCTTTGTGTCAAGTTCATGTTTTATCGCCAAATTATTCTTATCTCCATTTTATGTGCACATCCATCTGTAATTACCTGGGTTTCAAACTATCAAACTTCAATAGGTAGCATAGTGAAATGTTTGGTGATATCACGTCTAACAAGACAGTTGATATTATTGATAAACAAGATACAATCTAATTAAGTCAAATGAGTGTGTTTGTGAAGGATAAGTAGGCTTTCTTCATTTTCATTTTTTTCCCTAAAAACATGTAAACCTAAGTTTTAATGCGAGGATAACTCATATGACAAAAATTAAACAAAGTGATATATCAAACAAATTACGACAAAATAATCACAAGCAATACAGTAAGTAGAACCCGAGTCATAAATATAAAAACACCTTGCTTTTAAGCCACAGATAGGACTCCCGTAAACTAATTTATATACGCAATCAACCTAGTTTAAGACAAGGAAATTTTCTAAGCGAGGGGATAACGTTGCCGGATTAAACAAAATGAAATTCAATTAAGAATAAATCAAACTTAGCACTAAAAACACCATTTTTTACCGAATGCCTCTCCAAATTTTTTTTTATCTTTTTTATATATTTCTTTTTCTTTTTCCTTTTCATCCATGATAAACATGATTTACACTCGAGCTATACTATATGCATGTTAAGATATAATAAACTAGATACAAGGCTAGAAATTGAACTACGATATCATGCAAATATGTGATTATGACGTGGAGACGATGTAGTCATATAAAAGGAATGTCCCGAGATATGTCGAGACCCTTAGTGAGGCCGAATGGAAGCTCTAGGCTCGTTGCCAGGCCCTTAGGCGGTATAGGCAGCAGGTTTGGACCTCTATTCACCCACTAGGTGGCCCCAAACCAACCCGAAACACATCAAATGAACACTCAAGAGCCATGAACATGCCATACAAGCCACAGTTCAGCAAACCCAAGTCTCAACTGAGAAGTTCCTATAGCGAACCGAGCCCAAAAGATTTCTGAGAAACATGCTAACTTGACAACAACTTGATTGCAATTGGTTCTAACATGCAACTCCACTTAAATGCAAGGATAGATAACATTCGTAACACATTAGATGAAGCCAAGCATACCTTCAAATCATTCCTAAGAACTAGTTTGCATGTGACATACGTGGGATATACAAACTAAACAAATGGTTTAATCTAAACATATATAACATCCAACACAAGAGACATCACAACACCTTAATCTAATATTACAAGAATAACGACATCAGCATAGACGAGGATGAGCCTAGATAATCCATGGAGACACTAGGCCAAGCTTCAATACCGGCCTAAACCAAGGCACACAAGCAATATATCAAAGCAAGCATGAACAAATGGTAAGGATTTACTGAAGCATGACCCTTAAATCATGAGAAAATTGTCCAGAAAGTTATAAACCTATTGCAGTTTTGTTAATTCAGTTTTAAACCTTTTTACTTTTTGCCTATTAAGTCCATTCAATTTTGGCCAAAAATTGCCGATATGGACGCTAACTGTGCTACGTGGCACAGCCAACACCGACGTTAACATATTTTAATAATATTTTTAATTTTTTCCAAATTTTTATTAATCTTTTTCTTTTCTTCTCTTTTCATTTTTTTTTTTCATTTTTTTCTTTTCTTTTTCCCTTTTTCCCAGCAACGGTTAACTGGCCAAGGCCAGCAACTTCAAGGAGCGTTGAAGCAGGACAATGGTACTTGCGATTCGAGCTCTTCACCTTCAATGGCGGCAAAACAAAAGCAGAACAAAGTGGTCCCAGGTATAGCTATGGTTGGTGGCTTACTGCGAGGAACAACAATAAACGGCACGGAGAAATCTCTTGGCCACGACTGGGTTGCTTTGATGGTGCTCTCTGAGAAAAACCCCAAAACGAAGATTCCCTCCTTCGCCTCAAAACCAATCGTGCTCTCTCGTACCTCCCCCGTTGGTGTATGGATGCCGGGTCCCAATCTCCTTGAGCGAGCCGTGACGGAGAGAGAGATTTTATCCACAATTGCGGTCCTGCTAGCCCAAATCTTGACATTCGACGATCCTTGAAGCTGCTGGCCTTGACCCAGTCGCCCGTCGCTGGCCAAGGGCAATCGAGCGAGGGTTGCCCTCGCCTGCCCGGGCAAAGGCGGCCCTCACTAGCCCAGGCCCAGGTGTTCCTCGCTCAAGGCCGGTGACCTCCTCTGGCCATAGATGATGTCCAGTGGAGGGAAAAGGGGGCAAGAAAAAAAAAAGAAATAAGGGAAGAAAGAAAAAATATTGAGAAAAATATTAAAATATTATAATAAATTGTCCACATTAGCACCGGCCGATGTCCACGTCGGTAATTTTTGGCCAAAATTAGCTGGATAAACTCCATTGGCAAAAAGTGAGAAGATTTAATACTCAATTGAAAAATTGAAAAATTCAGTACCGAATGGCAAAAGTATAATAGGTTTTGGACTCTTTAGATAATTTTCTCCTAAAATGACTCAATTGGTAAAATTAAAAAATTTAATAAGTTTAGGACTTTTTAGACAATTTTTTCTCCTAAAATCACAGCCAAGTAAGAATATCCAAGAAAATTTGATTACAACATTGGTCTATGGTGATGGAATGGAACACACTAAACCATAAACCAAGATGAAACCTAGACTCCACAAGCATATATTACGGGTTAGAAATAAACATAAAGGCATGAAGAACAACTAAACAAAATGCTATAGAAAGGTATCATTGCTAAGAGGAGAGTTATAGAACCGGTAGACCGGAGCTTGCAGTGCCTGTGAGAGCAAGGCAAGCTTACCTCGGCCTCAATCTACGAACACGAGAGTGAGGCAAATTCGATCCCTAATTTTTATAAAATGCGTGAGTGGTCCATAAGAGGGGAATCTTAGGTATCTATAAACTACAATACCTCTAATTTCTAACTGGAGAAAAAAAAAATACAACAAGAAAAATGAATTCAAAATTATGTAGAGTCGCGTTTTTTTTTTTTAGGGAGGTAAATTTGGTCCCTAAATTTTATAAAATGCATAAATAGCGTATGGGAATGGAAACTTGGGTATTAACAGACTACAAAATCTCTAGTTTCTAAATGCAACAAGATAAATAGTGCAAAATTATGTAAAATCACTGTTTTTTAGGGGTTGAATTGTGTCGTTGTCTGCAAATTCGATCCCTAATTTGGCAAATGCAATTAGGATGTACGAGCAAAAATTTAGATTTCAACGGGAGGTTATCTTCCATATCAAGAAAAAAAAAATCCTCTTAAATCAACTTAAAATTGAGAACATAACTTGGCCAAATTTATGTTTTTCCATGGGTTAGATTCAAAGGAGGTAATACCTCGCGCTAGTTGCCTGTCCTCATCTCTTGAATATAAAAAACTTAACGAGTAAAATGTTTCAAATTTATAATTATATATAGAGTACTTTATTTGATATGTCTAATGATTTTACATTAATCCAATATAGATCAGCATACTAGAAGATTTTGATAGTTCTACAAAATGTCAAATAAACATTCAAATCAAGAATTAACAAAATCATGTAATACCCAACGAATTGGCTAAATAGGTATGCATTTGATGAAGATATGATAGAATCAAATTTGGATCTTAGTATTTCTCAATTGAAATAATCTTTGGACTGTGCTCACCATTTTAGAGGTGAAGTCTTATACAATGCTATATAATTAATACAGATGCATACAGTGGTTTGCATGCGTTCATCATAGTATATTGAGCCGAGAAACCAGAAATCCATGCTATTTGTCAAAGCTATATTATTTGCTTAAGAATGGGCTAGTATAGTTTAGTCAAATTACTCATAAAATATTATAAAGGATTAATTCATTGTCTATAAAACCATATAAAAAAACAAAATTGATTCGACTCACAGAGTACAATATCAATTTGACCAAATTAAAATTTACGATCATTGAACATTTATTAAGAGTTCAAGGACTAAATTTGGTAGCGTCTCTTCTTTTATTAATGCTAGAAATACATGAAATCAAGTTGTAAAAGAGGTTGTACATCTTTATTGAATATTTGAAAACGATTCGCTCGTTAAAGTAGCTAATTCAAGTTTGCTGCATCATTTCTGCTGGAGATTTATGCATCAGTTGTTCAATTTTGTAAAGTGATGCTTATATTGATCCTAGACTAGGTCCTTTTCTTCTTGGGAAAGTGTAAAAAACATATCTCACTGTGAACCCAATGATCACTTATTACCTCTATTTATACAAATACCACTAACATACCCTCTAAGCAAAACCATACATTAAAAACACCAATTGCCACTTCTTGCAAATTCATTTAAGCATTTTGCTTAGGTGTTGGGTGGTTTGTATTATTTTAAATTGATTTTTAGTATTTTGCGCAGTCAACATTTTATTTGTGTATTGTCCCGGATAACTAATAAGACGTTTTCAGTATATATTGATAAATATCTATTAATTACTAGGATGTATGGAATAACTTTTACTTTTTTGCTTAATTTAAATCATACGGTTCACGCACTTTTAACTTTTTTTAAATCCAAAACTTCGGAAACTTTCATAGTACTCAAATGTTAACTCAAAGTCTCACATTTAATTTTTTTCATAATTTTCCAAAATTTTAGTAATCTTTTAAAGTATTGATGGGAAGTAAAAAAGTACTTTCGAGTTTTATTTAAACAAAAAAAAAAAAAAAAAACGCGCACACCTTTAAAATTGAGTTGGTAAATGTTCAAGCAAAGTTAGTATATTAAGTTTACCTTTTCGCAACATGCTTACATTATTGATTTAGATTTATACTGATAAGTTATTCATCAACTCGCATATGACTTCAAGAGTAAAAAAAGACAGTAGATATTCATGTCACATAGATAGTTGCACATATGGATTAGTAGATATCATTTAACTTTATTAACTATCCAAAAGTTTGGTAAATTCCATTAAAATGATGATAATCTTTGAAATGTGTATATTTAGATTGCTGGTAAGTTCTTCATCAATGCTGACTATTATTAATACCTGATGATAGTTTATGCCTTTCGAATTTTTAGGTTGTGCTTTCCACTATTAAAGTTGATTTAAAGGGTGATTCATTAAAATGCAATTGATATTATGCACAAACGGAAGAAAACTTCTTGTCTGGCCTGGGACGATACTTTTGATTATGCGGGTCCGATCCAGATCCAATCCCTCTTGATCGCAGTGGGTTTATGGACCTGGGTCTAGGCAAGAATTCTGCCAATACCAGTTGCACTCATGATACAATTGCAAAAGATGAAGCCTTGTGGTTGATGGAGTAAAGCAATCTGATCCGACCAAAAAAAACGAGAAGCTAAAAGTCAAATGTGAGTAATGTATATACATTATCCAGCCAACTAATGTACAGGTCACTGTAAAGACTTATAGTATAAAAAAGAACTATAAGTTCCCAGCAATTTATTTATTCTTTTTGAATTGGGATGAATCAAACTTGTGGACAAGCATGGCTTTAAAAGAAACAAAGATTTCACAATAAACCTGAGCACCGAGCTGAGAATGGTCCCAATGTATTCTTAGTTGCAATTATTTTGTTGACCAACATTTTCCACTTGGGAGTCATTTTTCTTGCTTTGATGCCGAATCTTCACTCTAAATTGCCTGGCAAAAGCAAACGAGACATAATGTAGAGCACTCAATTTCACCATACAAATCAGTTCAACGATGGTGCTGCTCTTCAACTCTACGCCCCAATAAGATGACTCCCCCCGATATGCATCTCGCATCATCACTTAATTTTAAATCATAGAAGAATCATTTGGGAAGAAACACTCTTGCCCTCAAAAGTTGACTAATCAACCAGTTTCTTTAAATCCGTGTTGGACTCTTTTCCGTGCAAGACGCTTGAAATGCGAATTTGCAAGTCAGCAATGCAATTCTCACTTGACCATATGGAGAGAGTTTTGCTCAATGTCCAATGCTTTCTAGGACCTAATTAATTAGGTGAATGAACCCATTGGGCCCGGCTTTACAAAAAGGCCAAGTAAGGGAATTTGGTAGGTTGGGGACATTTAGTTTCAAATGTGAGGTTGACTCCCATCTCTTCAAAGAGGCAAAATAAAAATTTAAGAGAGAGAGAAGAGTTAGAATAGGATTGTCCAAAAAAAAAAAGAAAGAAAGAATACGTGAACAAAAGACAACCCATACATCACGAGCAGTCACATTTAGACACGTCCGGCATCCATCGGAACTTCTTCAGATTAAAATTGAGGTGACAAACATAGAAGTTCTTTGACTTACCTACAGAGAGGAACCTTGCAATCATCAGGCTCGGTACACATCCGATAGTGCAGTTCAAGAAGCTGCCACATGCGCTTGCAGTGAACACATCCTGCAGGAACACGGACCTTGCAACTGGCAAAATGATGTACTAAGGTCTCAAGTCCTTTACAAGCAGGGAATCCACAGGCAGGCTGCGATGCTCTAAGGAGTTTGTCGTGTGGTCCAATTGTCCGGCAACCACCTCTGCATATGTGAAGGAGGGCTTCCATGGCCTCGTAAAGTTGCAAGTATACCTGTCTCTCTTCCATCTTCCTCAGCCTCTCTTGTTTCCTCTGCAACAACGGTAGTCATAAGACCACAATGCAAACAATCCTCGACAGTTAAGTTTATCATGAAAGTAACATATCCACCAGTATGAGAATGATGCGTAGTTATTTTCGTAGGGGAGGAGAAATGACCAATCTTCCAGGAATCAATCTGGTTGTCATGCTGATAAAGGTGAAATCACAACCTTGCTCAATAGCAAACAGAGAAGCTTGATGCAAAGAATAGCGTAACCAAAAGGATAAGAATGTAGACATTCAGTGATTCTTTGCTATGAAGGACTTGGAGTTGGAAGATGCTAAGTGCAAAATGTTGAAGAAGATCAGATGGAGTTGAAGCATCTCTTAATTCTAGGGCATCTAAAGAAGGAAACGGAAGCAAAAAATTGAGAACAATCTCAAGAAAATTTGTCAAGGTAGTAAATCAAGGGGGAAAGGATAAATTAGAAGACATCATTAAACCCTCACATGGATCTAGAACTGATGAGACCTACCCCATCTATGTGGGAAATCTTACTACTAACAGTAGTAGCAGCAACAGCAGTTAAAGAGCAGCGATGAACCATGGTCCATCACAATACAAATAACATAGTAGCCAAAGATCCCGAAAGTTATAACTAGAATGTGCCATGACAAATGAATTTTCTTCCACAAAAATGTAAACATCTGCCCCATATGCATCCATGAAAAGGCTGTCCCATGTACGTTTTGTTTCTTTGGGGACTGAGCTACAATCCGGAAGTCTAGCATGGTTGGATCTTGTAAAGGTTTTAACAGGGGGCAAAGGCGGTTTGGGGATATTACAATTATTGGAGGAGGAAGGAGTGGGGGATTCCAGCACAGGTGAAATATCGGCTGGATCTGCTTCCTCCAGTTGCATATTGAAAATTTGAAATGGCCACAGAATGTTTTGCCTGCAGAGGATGACCAGGGATAATCAACATCTGGTGAAGCCATCAGCTTTGGAACTTTAGGAGAAAATACTAGTTGATACTTTTGCGAGAGGATCTGCAGGGTAAAAAGAGTAGCAAGATTATATATATTCCCTTACACAGATATGAGAAAGAATCCAACCTCCTTACCAGGGGAAAGAGAAATGTATTGGCTAGTTAGAAGAATTCCGTTATCAAGAAATTGACCCCCTAAGATAAAGCTTAAAAGAGTATCTTCATTCTTTAGGTTTTATCTTGGGGTTTACTTGTGGGAGTCACAGATTACCCAGCTGTTAGGTTCCAAAGATTTCCCTAAATAAAAGTCCTGATTGCCTAGCTGCAAGGTCTGCTTTTATAGGACATCTGACCCATAGTATGCATAAGATGCAGGATCATGTTTCATCACCAACAGCAGTAAGAAGCTAGTGAATCAAATAACAGCTAATCTTAGAGAGTGTAATTCCACATACTTCAGTAAGAGACTAGTGAATCAAACGCATGCAAAGTCTGGATCCGCTAGTTCAACAGATCCAGAAAATAATAATGAACATAAAACAGACAGAACACTGTTGACATTTTGAGTGGCATCATGACCCTGATCAATGTTAGAAGACAAAACTTATTTGCTAAGACATAAGAGTCATTTGGCATTCACTAACCGTCCCCTCATAAGCCAGCAAAATTGCTAAGTGACCAACTAACGTAGGACATCGGTCATTGTGCCCCATCAATTTTCGCTTACTACATTTGGCTCCATCGAAACACACAAGGCAAGGAGGGGATTCCAGTCCTGACGTGCTCTTTCATTCTCAACCGTCATTGAGTAAATAAGAATGACGGAGAGACACTGTTTCTAGTCACAAGCAGCCCCCAACAAATAATGAAAACTTCCTCAACAACAATCGTTTTCTGCTTTAAATCACTTGAATGACAACATTCCTTCTGTCCGACAGACTAGCATTCAATTTAACCAACTAAATTCCTTTTCATGCACTTCAATCCAATTTCTAGCTCCAGCAACAGCGGCAGCTATTGTATCCAGAGAAGCAATTACTGCAGAAGACAAGCCATTGCCTACCTTAGAGCAAAGGTAGATGCAAATCTTCACACAAAAAAAGAAAAGAAAAGAGAATCTGAGATTTTCTCTCTTCAACACTAGTAAAGAAAAGAAAAGAGAATCTGAGATTTTCTTTCTTCAACACTAGTCCACCCGAATCTAATGTTGCACATAAACAGAAGCTACAGAACCTGAAACGAAATGCCAAAAAAACCAAAACGAAAAAAAAAAGTCCATAAATAAATAAACCATTAAAATAATGAAAAATCCAGATGATACTTTTCTACGGCACAGGACCCAATAGAACCCTCTGGAAATCCCAAGAAGCTAAGCGCAACCTAGAAAATGTCATTCGACATTTTCGCCTCGAGAGAACTCCCAAAAGAACGAAACGCGGTCTCAATTTTGAGCTACGGGATAAATGCATCGACGGTCCGAAGAGGCGACAAACATTTCCAGGTCATGGAAATCGCCGCAGGAACGGAGGCAAAAAAACCCACCCGGATTGTTATTCAGACACGGCATGCGGAGTAAAAATCCAAAAAAAAAAATGAAAATGAAAATCAGGAACGAGCTCAAAGATGAACGACGACAGGCTCCGGACTCCGGACTGGAGTGAGTGGGGTGAGCGTACTTAGATTGCTCAAAAGAATCTATATCACGTGCCATTGTTCTGATTTGATAATTTCTGTGAAGGGTTCTAGTTGCGTTGTAATCATTTTAAGAACAAGCGTACAAGTGTGAGAGAAGTGAATGTGTCTTGATAGTGCAATCTATCAGCTGCAAGAGAAATGAGGGTCAAAAAGTCAAAAGTGCTCGGTCTATTGATATGGCCATAAATTGGCTTGATAATGAGAGATGAGCCTGATTGTGAATGCAACTACTCATTTAGCCATCGAATAGGCCAACCACAAGAGGGAAAGTATCTAGCGATTCTTTTGTTTTTTTAATTTTTCTAAAGGGTGTGAATAAAATGAGAAAGACCTGAAGTGAGAGGCTTAGAGTAACAAAATCTTGGATGTTCCATTTGTTCCACATATCCAAAGTAAAGATAAATGACATGTTTTTGCTTAGTTTGAATTTTAAGACTCTTCTCAACTATCCATCAAGAGGGTTTGCATGTATAAAAAGAGAGTGCTTTGCAGATTTATAAGGAGGAGGGGGAACTTGGGAGAATGAAGCATCAAGTGCGTAGCACTTGCCTCGCTCTACCTCTCCTGCAGTGAGTGGTGTCAGCGTAGTTAGATTGCTGGACAAGAATCTATATCACATTACTGGCCTTGTACTGTTATTTTCCTTTTCCTCCGTTAGATTACATGACATAATCATTCTACTATCGTCATGAAAACAAAATACTTGCATATCATTTTTTATTGATTGAAGCTCGACTATTCGATCATATGCATATGGACATTTAAAGTCATGTAAAATTCCATCATAACATTTTTTTAAAAGATTAAAAGTAGTTTTTTAATATTTGGGTTATGACATTAATCCTCTCATACTTACTAATTGTCATGCCTTGCATCGAGAAATAATTATTATTTAATACTAAACATCTCCAAATCCTTTGTGAAAAATGTATATATAACATTTAATGAACTCGTCACAATTAGGTCTGCCTTAAATGATTCTGAGCCCAAGTGTACCCTACTAATGTCATGTTTCCTATTAAGACGCTAGCTAAAGCATAAATATTTGGAGCCAAAGCCTCCGAAAGACCTAAAGCGAGAAGTTCAGTCTTTTAGATGTTCCATTTGTTTCTTGAATTTGAAACACAGCCGTATCCCAAGTTTAGAGAGAGGAACGGAGAGGGCGGACAACAAATTGGAGAGGTGACGGTGGAGGCCTGGTTCGGATGCCTGGACCTTCGCTCGGCTGTCTTTTCTCTAAACGAGAAGGAAGAAAAGAGAAGTTTAGAGACGGGGAGAGGGAGAGAGAGAGAGAGAGAGAGCATATTACGGTGAGAGAGAAGGAAGGAGAGAGTAGTGGCGGTAATTTGACAAGTCGGGCCCCACCTTGCCACGCGTCGACCAATTCATAAAGCGTTTTACTACAGACACGGAAAATCATCAGATTTTCTCGCTTTAGCCAAAGAAATGGGGGGAAAACTTCTCCTTTACCGAGGCAGGTAGGTTTTCTACGGCCGAAACTTGTATCCTCGCCCAGTCGGGAAGTTTGACCATTCATGTTGGGGGAGGAAAATACGCAACGAAACATATATTATTAACTTACCATGAGCGATCTTTCTCGAGTCGGAATTGAGTTTTACACAATTGTACAACAGTCGAATGTTAAAACGTAAACTTAAATATAATTTTTTGCATAATTTTTAAATTTGAATAATCTTATAAATATTGACGGGGAAAGTAAAGAAAAATTACTTTTTACTTTTATTTAAATTCAAATCAGCATGGCGCCTTTCAAACTAAGTTGATAAATGTTCAAACGAAGTTAGTACGTTATAATTCGCTTTTTCACAATGTGCTCATGAGTTCACATCAAGGCAATAAATCTCACATTTGTAAATATTGTGCAGGACTAACAGCCTTTGATTTTGAATTACACCGAAAAGTTATTCATGATCATCATATATAATGACTTTAAGGTCATAAAAGATTGGTAGATATTTCTATCACATTGGTAATTGCACATATGCATTACTAATTGCCATTCGAGAAAGTTTACTAGCTACCCTAAAGTTCAATATATTTCATTAATATGATGATAATCTTTGAAAGGTGTATATTAAGATTAGGCAGCTTAATAGGCTTAAACTTTGTCCACCATGTCCCAACAAGAAGTAACGAAAGCGAAGAGATACACACGCATTGATGTTTCGTCCATCACGAGAGCTTGGGCAAAACATTTAGAAAAAAAGGTCCTACTTATCTATGTTCTTAATGAACGAAATTAAGATTTTAACTGGTGAACTACATTAACTGTTTTGATGATGATGATGATGATGATGATGATTTAGAGTCAAGGAAAATATAATGACAAAAAAGAATTATCTACGGATTGTGTCGGCAAAGAAATCAAAGCATATTCTACTGTTCATCTTCTTATATTGTGGACAATTTTTCCTATTGGGGATAATTGTCCAAAATGTCTTTAGTCTTTTTGTGAGCATGTATCATCAGCAACCATCAAAGAGAACGGTTATAAGATCCAAAGAAACAGAAGAAATAAATGAAAGATCATCTTCTTACAAAAATAGAAAAGATGGAAGAGCTACTTTTTCAAAAGCCTAAATCCGGCCGGTTCATATTTACCCATATTGTTGGTTGAAGCTAACGCCCTAAGGCATGTCTCTCCCATTTGACCTGTGGCGAGAGCTTGAGTTATGGATGGTTTAAACTCTAGCTTGATAATTGTTTCCTTGAAGACAGAACCTGATATATGGTAACCGGTAAGAACATGACGAGAACAAGAATCTATGCTATATTAAATCCAGACATCCGTAATTGGTTTTAGACAAGAAATGTTCTCGAGATTTATTTTTTTTAACCTCAATAATTTGAATCGTGACCTAGAGGATAGCTGAGAGGGTTTTTCCCAGAAACACAATGAATTGGTGAGTTTTCGCTATTCACTAATCAAAATGCATTTGTAACAGACTTAGTATGTATCATTCCCCGAACCACTTTATTCTCATGGGTTTGTACACCGTCACAAGGGTATCAACAACACCAGCTATACAAATTTGTTCTAAAATCGCCTATGGCCCCAGGGAGACAATTTAATTCCGTACTTCTATTTAACTTGTAACACACGACTTTCTGTGGAGGGCTTCACATAAAAACTATGTGGGCCTACAGTGAATTTATCCTAATGATTCCTTGTCGATGACTGTATAGTCGGAACCATGGTGTGATAAGCGTCCCATAGTGCTAATTAAAGCATGAAAGATTCATGAAGTCTAGGTTAAGCGCCTCCTTATTACAGACGTAGATGTTCTCATTAATGCCAATTGTGTGCGCTTCGCTAGTTGTTTATGGAACTGCATAACGTTAACTATCCGGAGAAAATCAACAAAATGACCAACTGCGCGAAACACTGACAAGCTTGAGGCTTCGCTCACCAGAACTCTATTTAGGGCTTTTCACGGCCTTGCGCAAGGTCTCATTGGTGTAGAACCAACATCATAGTTTGAGTTGGACTTAAGAGTTAACTGAATGGACCGATTGGACATAGTAGATTATTGGAAACTTATTAGGGAGAAACAAAAAAGAAGGCAGGTGAATCGGGTTTCAACAAGGAATTCTTGCAAGAATACTCTGTTCTAACCTTTTCCATTTTCAATCATTCCAGGATAGAAATATGGTAAGCATAAGCAGGTCAACAGAGAATTGTCTCAAATAAATTGCTAATAAATGCGACTAGATTCGGTAGCAATAAACTCCCAAGTTCTGACCCCAGATTATTGACCAGTCCAAATCCGAAATGCTGATGGATTATCTTACGGAGGATGCCAACTTGCCAATTGCTTCCAAGCATTTCTTTTTCTTAAGCCAATTTCTCAAAAGAATTCCACCGTATAGAAGCCTTATCATAAGAACTCTGTCAATTCTCGATGCAATGGCAAGCGTGTAGTCCCTTGACCTAGCATTAGGACAAAGCATACAACTGTCACAAAGCAAAAAACACTCACATATCAATGCTGAACATAGTACCAGTTCATTACCAGCAGATGTGGAAGTTCACAACTTGTCACCGTCCATCAACTTGAATCAGCGACCCGTTTAGTCCCATGTCCTTATGAGACTTTACTTGGCAGGAGCTCTTATTCCTCGATATCGTTGTACTTGGCATCTTCTAATCTTTGGTTCATCTCATCGTGCAGTAAGACTTTCTCAGAAGTAGTAAATAATTGAATTTCGCAATGCTGATACATGTTTGGTGGGTTAGACAGCCCTTAAGTTCCTAAGTAGACTGATGTCCCCGAGTTCCTCTTTTGCTTGGCAATGTTGTCCTGCTTTTTGAGTATCAATTTCAGTCCTGCACTAATTATCATTCAACCTGCGAGTAAGCATTGCTGTCTGCTTCAGGCACTGGAGAAGTGTATTCAGGATAAAGTCTGACAAGTCTCAGCATCCATACCTTCAAGGACATGCCACGCCTCTTCTTCCATGGATGGGACTTCCTAATCTTGAATCCATCATTCAAGGCCTCAGGATGTATAGTTAATGTAAAGTAGAACTCGTTTGACACCTGTTAGGATGATAGTTGAAATAACAACAAATTTATTAGGAGTACCTAAGACATGGTTATCTGAACCCAAGTCTGACAAAAGATATGGTAACTTCACAAAGGTTCAGTTCACCATTTAGATAGGATTAAAGACAGACCTCAGTATCCCCCAACTAGGTGACCAGTTCATTCTTGTTTCTCTATTTGAATTTTCTTTTGCATGATCATTATGTTAAGGGATGGTAGATAGCTTGGGCCCAAAAGAAGGGGGGAGTAAAGAGATATATCCCCTGACCACAGCAACCTTTGACATCTGATCAGAGTAGCGGAATGGTATCAAAATTTGCTAAAAGAAAATGTAACACGCATGGGCCACTCGTACCTCGCTTGACCTGAGCTCAGGTTGCATCACACGGGCCACAACTTCTATCAGGGTTTCATCTGGATTGTCAAGCTTTGTATACAGGACACAGCACTTGAGGCTGAGAAAGTTGCCAACATCCTCCTACATCCCAAAATTAATATCCTTCGTATTATGATCTTCCACTTAACAGATCCATAATTTCAGACATATACATAAAACTGCAAGAGTGAAGGCTCAAGTATGACAATCCGTGCTTATAGAAGACTGACACCAGACATATCATGTAATTATTGCCACAGATCCACAAACAGCAGCTAAGTAATGCAACAGCAGCACCTAGACATGGAAATACATCATGCCCTTGATGAGTACATACAGGTCTCAACAATTCAACATGGTCAACTTCAAAGAACCGGGGTGCCACACCAGCAAAGGCATATGCGGTTGAAAAGGCCAATTCAAAAGCCCTTTGCATTTAAATCCTCCAAATACCCTCCCATGAATATTCCTTTGCTGTGAATGGCATGTTAATGAGTTCTCGAAACAAGCGTCCCTTATCAGAATGCTATCTCTGTCTGCCAGAGCTGGCACATCACAGAGGATACGACCTTCGGCAATTAAATCTTGGAGCCTGGACAAGTGCACCTTAGTATCTCTGTTACGTTCTTCTCTTTTCTGTTTCCTCATTTTATTCCTTCTTTTCTGCCTCTTGCCAAAGTAATTTTTCTCTCTCTATCTCTGGGGAGAAGGGTTTAATTGGAGTTGATTTCCCAGTTCTAGAATCACAAGCCACAAATGTGAAATTGGCAGTAAGTGCAACTGAATCTGAGGAATGCCGGATATCTGCAGAAAATTATCAGTTTAAGGTATACAGCATAGTAGATCAGTAATGAGACTACATCACGGAAAGGATAACTTCTTGAAGATTTTACATCTGAGTATTGTGCTTGAACAACATGTCGAAAGCCTTGACAAACTACCAATATTTCTTGGAGAGGATGTTGATGAGCGAGCTTTTCTGTCATTAGGATGGGCTTGATTTTTTTATTATTTTTTGGTAATAAGAGAATGGTGAATGGCTAGCAAATTAGCAAACTTCTCCATAGTTTTTATGAGTAGAGTAAACAAAACATGCAAGAGTAAATATGGTTTGCAAAGAATAAACACACATTTAAGGCACAGCCATCAAAATGACACCATCCTTCAGGATCAGGAGTAACGTGGCTCCTTGGCTCCTGCAACAGCTTAGTGGCAGCAGATGGAAATGTATTTTCTTGTCCTATAAGCCAATAAAGCAATCATCAACTTGGGGGGAGGAAGTAGCATACTATCATCGACTGGAAGTATTCTTTCATATGATACCTTCCGTGGACTGAGTTACTTCCAATTGGATCGCCATTGACGAGCACCGGTAACGCTAGAGATTTCATTAAAACCACATTTCAACCATCTAACCGAGAAATTTAAGCCGGAGAAACATCGCAGAAAACGAATGGCACCACATTCAGAAACAGAAACAAAAGTATCACCATCTGATAGCTGTTCAAAGCTCAGTTTATTTACCTAAGAGCAGCATATAGTCCCAGCGAGCATCGACATCTTCCACCAGCTTCCCCATCCAAGGATTCCTATACTGATCTCCGAGCACATAATCACTAGAAAACTCGTAGAAAACGCTGGCCCTGCTCCTAGACGGACTCCTCGGGGCCAATTCGCTCTCCGGCGACGCAGCACTCACGACCGCACTGGCATCGCCGACCTCCTCGAATGTCTGGGAACTCGCTTCCCATCGAGGCGTTGGTGACGGGTGCGAGAAGTACGTACCGGGCCACAAGCTGATCGGCTTCCGAACCGACGATCCGTCGTTGACGGGCGGAGCGGCGGCGGAGGCCACCGGGATCGCGCCCGACCGTCGAAGCGGATGCTCCGTCGTCCGTCGTGGTGCAGGATCGGGGCGATGCGAGTCCCCTGGCTCGAAAGGAGGAGGCTTGGAGAGGAGACGGTGGACTACCCATCAATGTATGGAGGCTGGCTCATAGCCAACGCGATACTCGAAGAGGTTCCTGCAGTACGCGCCGTCGAACTTCTTGAGGGCGTCCATGTCGTGCCGGACGTCGAGCAGGCCGCCCAAGCGGCTGCGGTAGACGATCTCGTCGAGCGAGTAGGACTCGGAGGCGGTGAAGTCGCAGCCGAAGGAACGTACTTGGCGGAAAAGGCGTGGGACTGGCGGTGGCGGCGGGCCTCGTCCCTGATGTTGTGGATCGTCGCCGTGGCGGAAGGGGAGTGGCTGGTCGGGGCAAGGTCGGAGGTGGAGGCGCAGGACACGGCGAGGTGCTTTCGGCCGACGGGGAAGTGTCTAGGGTTTGGGGTCAGAGAGGAGGGAGAGTAGTACATCAGCATGGAGGGCGCCGACGCCATTGCTTCTTCGTTGAGAGGAGGAGGAGGGGCGGTGGTGACGATTTAACGGCGGCGGCGTTGGACGATTGGAGGAGCGGGGGGGCTTGGGTTTTGAAGTGAGACGTGGGGGCTTGTGGAATTTTCGTATTTTGTACCGTTTGGTTCGGCTTTAACGAATTTTGCGAGAAACGCAAATACCTTTGGGTGAAAGGGGTTTTAGAAAACGCAAATGTCGTTTGGTAAAATTTCGGTGAAAACAACTTTGGTCAAAACACCGTTTGGTAAAATTTGCATTTGTAATTAACTTTTATTAAATTAAAAAAGTAAAAATATGTTTAAATATATATTTATTTATTAAACATAAAATATATTTATATAAAAAAAATAGATATGTTTATATCTATATAAAATATATAAAATATATATTATATATTTTTTATAAATATATATTTATTAAACATAAAATATATATAAAAATAGATATGTTTATATAAATATATATTTATACAAAAAAAATCGGAGAAAAAAATAGATATGTTTATATTTATAAATATATATATTTATTTATTAAACATAAAATATATTTATATAAAAAAATAGATATGTTTATATCTATATAAAATATATATTTATATATTTTATATAAATATATATTATATTTTTTTATAAATATATATTTATTAAACATAAAATATATATAAAAATAGATATGTTTATATTTATAAATTTATTTATTTATTTATTAAACATAAAATATATTTATATAAAAAATAGATATGTTTATATCTATATAAAAATATATAAATATATATATAAATATATATTATATATTTTTTATAAATATATATTTATCAAACATAAAATATAAAAAATAGATATGTTTATATTTTTTATATAAAATATAAAATATATATTTTTATATGAAAATATAAGCATATTTATTTTTATATAAACATATTTATTTTTATTCGGGCGGCCGATCGGCTTCTCCACGTAGAGAGATGAACACATCGGAAGTTGCATTCCAAGATGCAACTTTCCAGCGACCCAAGAGCTGCACGCTAAAGGCCCTTAGCCACTGGAGACGCAATGCATCTCGCCAAAGTCGCGCAAAAAATGAACCAAACACCTTTGCATTCGCCAAGGGACTTTAGAATTAAATGAAGATTCCAAATCCGAACCAAACAGGCGCCTTTGTTTTCTTTCCTTCATTTTTATTACTTTTTTGGATTTTTATCATTTTCAAAAATTGGATGGTGAGACTCGCGGGGATATTCTGGGAATTACACAGTTTATTCGCATTTTTGAGGCGTCACTTCTTACGTATCAAGCAGCGAAGAGACACTCGTCACTTCTTCTTCTTCTTCTTTTAAATATAATTATAAACATGAACCGATTATTCACTAATCACTATCAATAAGAGTAGACACATGCAAAGACTTACCATGAGAAATGAAAATCCATCGATTCTCCGAATTAATCACAAACATACATGAACTAGTAAATTTTATTCAAATGAACATTTATAGAAATGTCGTGAGGGGAGTAAATAAGACAATTGTTGTGGATGAAATATCTAAGTAGAGTCTTCGCTATTGACCACACTCATACCTCTGTCATCGCTGACATCTCCGTCATCCCTCTAATCGCCGGCAGACATCTCTTCCCAGAAGCTGCGGTACATGCCCCATTCAGGTTTGTAGAAGCAACCGAGATGAGCCATCAACAGCCACACAAATGTGAGAAGTTCTCCCCCTTTGCTCAGCACCTGCACATGTGTCTCTCCCTTAATATTAATTGCTGCATATAGCAATATACCAACCCAAAACTCGCTTATCTCCTCCCACTTCCTTTCCTCATCATGTTCCAGTTGGCGGGCCCAAATGACCCCCTCGTTGAGCGGGGATTTCAAAGGGTCGGTAAGCATCTCTCCAGGATTGTCTCCGTATCTTGCTTGAGGGGACATTCCATCTTGCACTCTGTTGTATAATTTTTCACATATCCCGTTCAGATCCTTGGTCCCATCACCGATGATGTGCCGTAGCTCGTGCAACGTCTTCGCCGATACCATTTGAGCTATTCCCACCATCGCCACAGCAGACATCCAATTAGGCTTATTAAGTAAAAGATACAACATGTAATCAGAGAGGATCTTACTGAATTCCCTTTGATAAACTAGGGCTGGGTCAAGTGGGGTTGTGGAGCTCACAGGTTGTTTTTCTTTGTTGTACCATATTTCAGTAACAATATGCCCCATTATAATCATATTGTGCATATTAGCCTTGCTGATTTTTTCTGAAATTCCGCCATGATCTCCCAACATTCCACCAGAGAAAGACTAATTACTTTTGACTAGCGATTCCAACACTTCCGAGTCAACCAACATCTCAGAGTTATTTTTCACCCAGTGAGAGATAAAGATCCATAACTTCTTCATAAAGAGATTTTTGGACATGTGCTTCACATTTCCAATCAATGATCTTTTGCCACAGCATCTACCTATTGTCTCACCAGCTTGAAGGAAACAAGAGATGATCTTGTCAACCATTTGAAGTGGAGAACTGCATATATTTTTTAAAACGACGATGCCCTGGTGTTGATTGCATTTACGTATCTTTCTTGGACTTTTCATCAATGCCTCGGAAAATAGGTTGCGAGCAGAGATGGATTCTGACCACCTTCGAAATATTAATGGTGTATCTAAGACCTCGTAAGTAACATTGGTGTTAGGTTCTACTTCACATGTGGCATATTGGGGCTTTCTCAGGTAATCCATGGCGGATACCAACTTGTAGAGAAATGAATCTAGTTTAGATGACCCTGTGCTGCTGTACTTGATTTTGGCAACAGTCCAATCGGAGAAAACAAGTATGAACAGAGCTATTCCATCAATAATTATCCCTCCAAAAAGAAGGATATAAGTAATTTTCACATCGAGTTTGTGGAGTCGATACTTCTTCAAGCGATTGAACAGGCCCAAAGCCACCACAATGCTAGTGAAGGCTATGATGCGGAAAATGTAGATCCATTTGTGACGTATTGTCAACGCTTTTGTGTGGAGCTCCTCATAAATGAAATTGAGTTCGACTGATATCACCCTCAATGCATCCACTGCAGAAACTTTGTGAAAATAGTCAATGCTCATTTTGCGTTGTTCTTTTGTGTAGATAAGATCTACGATGAAGATCTTGAAGATTTGAAAGAATGAGTAAGCATGATTCACCACAATGCTCTCGGCAAGTTTTGCTCCTTCTTCATTAGAATGTCCACATAGATCCCAATGAAGAAAGAATTCTTCGAGCAATTGTGATGAGTCTGCGGCCATGCTTAGCTCGTTGTCTGAGAGCATTGATTCCCTGAGCTTTGGGAAGCTCGAGAGATAAAGTGCCAATGTCCTTTCCACAATTTTTATAAACCCTGCAAGAAACACCAGGATCGTTGGGATCACTAGTGACTTGTCGCTAGGAAATATCCGCACATAGACATAGATGGCGGCACCAACTTGGAAGATGAGATTGAGTAGGTGCCGTTGCCAAAGTGAACTGTCCTTGAGAGAGAAGGCAGTGATGGTGTCTGGACCACCAAGATGTAGCAAGAGAAATGAGGCCCAAAATGCCTGAATTGCTCCATCTACTTCTGCTACATGGACACTTGAATTGCCTTGGTTGTGAGAGATGAGCCCGACTGCAAATGCAGCTACGGAGTCAGCCATCAAATAGGCCAACCATAAGAGGAAGATGATGGGGCGGCTCGCTGTTTTCTTTCTAAGGGGTGCAAATAGAATGAGAGTGACTTGAAGCGAGAGGCTCAATACGACAAAGCCTCGGATATTCCATTTGTTCCACAAATCCAAGATGAAGCTAAATGCCATATTTTTGCATAGTTTGAATTTGTTTCTCTCTGATATAATTTCGATTACAACAAAACTATCATCAAAGTTCACATGCATCAAGAAAATAGTGCATTGCAAACTTTAGAAGGAAGCCTTGAAGTAGAAATTGACAAGCAAGGGAAATGGTTGGGAGGTGGTTTGGGTGACGTTGGGGAGGGTCAATGCTTGGGACTTTGAGACCTGGGAGGATGAAGAAGCACGTGCGAAGCACTGGCCCTGCTCTGCCTCCAATTCCCGGAAAGATCGCAAGAATTTATATATCTGGCCTTGTACTGTGGTTTTCCTTTTTCCTCCCTCAACTTTGATAATATCACCATGCTGCCATCGTCATTAAACAAAGATATTTGCATATCAGTTTTTGTTGACTGAAGCTTGAGTTTTAAAACATGTGTGCAGGTGGACATTTAAAGTAGTGTTAAACTCCGTCATGTATTTAAAAAAAAAAATAAAATCAAAAGCTATATTATTGGGACAACTTAATCTTATTTTTAGCCCCGACAAATCAAATACTAAGCATCCCAATCCTTCCTTAAAAAAAGTTCATCTTAACATTTAAAACTCATCTCGAGAAGGTCTACCTTAAAGAGATAATTTTGAGCCCACATATGCCCTCCCTCCTAATACCACAATTCTAATTAAGACACGAGCCAAAGCACAAATGTTTGAAAGCCAAAGCTTTAGAAAGACCTAAGTGAGAGGCTCTCTCAAATGTTCCATTTATTCCACGTATCCAAATTGAGTGTCATGTTTTTGCTTAGTTTGAATATTGTAGCTTCTCTTTAAGATAATATTGGTTAGAATAATATATATTGGAAGAATAGTAGGGAATTCTACACACACGTAAATTGAAATAGTTCATTGTTTGTTTGTCAACAAATATCTTGTGTAAGGTTGATGTTTTATCTTTATATTGATTCTGTCTCGATTATATTTACATATTTATTTATAACTATCCATGTTTTGAACTATGAAATTTCAGTATCCACGATAAGTTAAAATATTTGGTGATCCTACATTTAACGATACACTTGATATTATTGATAAATAAGATACCATCAAAAAAGTTATATGAGTGCACTTTTATAGGATAAGGATATCAACCCACTCAAAGAACAACATAGTTCCGCAAAATATCAAATGAGCGTTCCTCAACACCATTATGTAATACCAAAATACATAGGAGAAATTATTTAGTGGCTGCTGAGGTGGTACGTATTTTTTGCTCAAATCCAATGACAAATTGACACATGTCCGCTGATGCGGAATAAAAGTAAAAATAAAAATAAAATCTGCCTCTGTCCACCCATGGAAGCTTCCCCTCCGTCGTGCTCTCCGTCTTCCTCCATCCTCGCTCGCGGCCGGCTCTGTAGTCCCTTGCAGTTGGCTCGTGGTCGGCTCCATCGACGGCCGAACCACCCCTCCATCGTCACGATGGCTCGCAGTGGTTTTCCGTCCAGGTCTGGACTGGATCGTGCCTGTAGATCTGGTCTCGTCCATGCCGAAGGGAGAGGTCGAGATCTCGAAGGCCATGGACAGGGCCCAAAAATCAAGGGAAAAAAACAGAGGAAGCCATCTTCTTGCAGTAGTCCCTTGCAGTTGGCTTGTGATCGGCCATGGCGACGGGCGAGGTTGAGATCTCCAAGGCATGTACGGATCTCAAGTATCGAGATATATCGCCCCTTGCAGTCGGCTTGTGGTCGGCCATTGATGAACGATAGAGACAACGCCTGAACGCATTCGACCATGGATGAACAATGACGATGTCAGCCATGGACGAGCGACGATTTCGGCCATGGACGGCCAGATCTCGAGAACGACGAGACGGAGAAAACAGAGGGAGCCAGCCATGCTCGCTTGGATGCAGCGGTGATCTGCTTGGTCACACCGCCGGCGACTCCGCTGGTGGTGACGGCCGGCGACTCCGCTGGTGTCCGGAAGAGGAAGGAGAGAGAGAGCTGAGAGGTGAAAGTTTTTAAAATTTTTTATTTAAATTCCATGTCAGCTGACATGGATTGATGGACGTGTCAATATTTTAGTGGAATGAGTGAAAAATGTACGCCACATATGACGCTGATACGGTGGTAATAAACTGCCAAAGATTTTCTCAATAGATAAGACATTTAATCAATATACGATGTAGTCATATGTGGCTGAAGAATGAGTATTGTTTGATCACAATACTATATTTTGAAGTATTAATTCCTCGGTTTATAGAACCATATAAAAAAAAAACACACACACAAAATTGATTGCACAAGCATCAATTTGACCAGAATTAAAGTTCACTGATGAAATTGAACATCTACTAAGAATTCAAAGACTAAATTTTTGTTTTGTCTCTTCTTCTTATTAATTTAAAAATACAATACTAGTTAATGAAATTGAGTAGTAAATGATGTGATATATCTTTATTGAATCTTTAAACATGACTCACTTGTTCAAGTAGTTAATGAAAGTTTGTTGCATCATCTCTTCTATAAATCAGTTTATCATTTTCTCTTCACTTTTGCAAAGGGGTGCCCATATTGATTTTAGACTAGGTCCTTTTATTATGGGGAAAATACCTAAAATGTATCTTATTGTTGACCCAATGACTAATTACACCCTCTATTTATGGAAATACAATTCACATACCTCTAAGCAAACCCTAAATCATAGACATTAGATTGTCCCTCTAGCAAACTCATTTTAATATCTTAGTTAGGGGTTGGGTGGTTTGGTTTTTGTTTTGTTTCGAGTTTTTTGGATAAATGTGAGAATTTAGGATTTTGCGAAAAGCATTTTAAAGAAAATAACATTTTTATATAGGAACACCAAGATAATTGATGTAAATGTGTAAAGTGACCTCCAAAGATAAAACTCGAGTGTGTATTTGATAGTTTCAAAAGTAGAAGTTTATAAGTGATCATTAGGTAAGACTCGAGGCACATTTTTTTGTATCTTACCTTTTTTATCACTTGGACCCCCTGGTCTTTTTTTTTTCTTTGTTTTTCATGAAGACCACACAAAATGTTTTTAACTTGCGTATGATTTGAGTCATTTTTTTTTCTTCTTTTGATTTTTTTTTTTTTGCTAGAGTTTGTGAGTCTAAGTTGGGTCAACATTTGCATTAGCCTTATGCAAATAAGCTTAGTCAATATCAACCATTGAATTACGAAGGTCTCATATAGAGTCAACATAATTCAACGAATGGGATGCATTGATCTCATCATCAATTGTTTAATAACATCATTGTTTCTCCTAAAGAAAGATAAAAAGCTTCCAATTTTGAATTTTGTCTCCAGCATTGATGGAATTGGCAGTCAAAACTTCCTACCACCAAAAGGAAATTTAGTAGAACTGTCAGCGGCCACTTTTCTCATTGAGTGAGCAAGCCTCTATCTCGAGGAATATACTGTGGTTGCATTTGGCCCGCTCATTGTCTTCTCTATCACTGCCTGTATTTTCAAATCTATTTCATCCACGTGTGAATATCTTTTGCATGAGCATCTACTTTGAACCCTTCTCCATATTCGACATCATTTCCCCGCAAAACTCGAAAGAATTACTAAAAAAGACATAAACCTATCTATTTCAATTTTAAATCTTTTAATTTGATCAATTTAGTCCTAAATATTTTGATAATTTGCTAATGCAATCATTTTGACCAATTTTGGCTAGAAATCGCTAATATGGACGCCAATCATCTTACGCAGTACGATCGACGCTAACATAGACAATTTTTATGAATTTTTTATATTTCTTTTCATTTCTTTTCTTTCTTCTTCTTTTTTTCACCGTGGCCATCGAGAGTCATCAGGGCCTCGCAATGGATAGTGACTTTTGCTAATCACTAGGCAAGGGCTGCCTAGCCCACGGCCATAATGGCCTCGTCAAGTGACTGGCAAGGGTTGCAGGCCATTGCCGAGGCCCTGATGACCCTCACTAAACATGGTGGAAACAAAAAAATGAAAAAATTTTAAAAAAATTGAAAACTTTTTTAAAAATTGCATAATTGTCAACTTCAACGCCGGCACCAACCGTATCATGTAGAATGGCCAATGTCTATGTCAATGATTTATTGCTAAAATTGGCCAAAAAGACTAGTAAATCGTTAAAAGGTTTACGACTAAATTGACCAAATTCAAAAATTTAGGACTAAATTGACATACGTACAGTAGGTTTATGATTTTTTTTGTACTTATCCCTTATGCATTTGCTTTTCTATATGCACTTGTCTACATCACTCATACATATTTGACTCATTTATTAATCACGTCATACCTTTAAAACGTGACACTTCTATAAAGGAGTCGCACAATATCATAATTTTAAGAAATAAACCATTATAAAAATATGTTCAAATGAGTAATAGAGTGCTCAAGTGTATCTAACTAGATCGCATTGACCCAGGTAATATGTTAACTCAATTAACTAATCGTGTGTTAGCCTGTCATAGATAGATTGAAAAGGTCTATTAGCAAAGAACGCATTTTTTTTTATTTGTGTATAAAAAGTTATTACATTTAAACTCAATTTGAGTAAGCTTACAATCATGTGTCGTTTTCAGGTCATGTTAATGAGGGTCTAATTCTCTATAAACCCCCAACTTTAGGTACAATTCCAAATTTTCCATGAACTTTTTTTTGTCTAAAAAAATTCACCAAAATTTTATTCTAGTCCTAAATCTGTCCACGTGTCCAAAAATCGCCACTAGTTTCTTCAAAATTATGAATATCTAGCCGATTAGAAATTCATTATAAGAACTTACATCTTCATCAATATTCTCTCCCTCATATGAAACAACAACAACCTCATAATATCGATAATATTGAAGAAACCAATGACAATTTTTGGACAAAGGGTTAACGGGAGTAGATTTGGACTAAGGTGAAAGTCGATAATTTTTTTAAAACGAAAGAAAATTCGGGTTAGAATTGAGATTGACCTAATAATAAGTTTTTTTTTATGAAATTAGGCTGGTTAATCAGTGGTGTAAAAAATTGGCCATCAGACAAAGCGATGCTACAATTCTTAGCTCGATTCTTTTTCTTTAACTTAGACCCACTTCATATTCTTTTTTATTTGTTCTTTTTCTCTTTAATTTTGATTTTTTTTTGCTTTTTCCTTTAACTTAGACCCATTTATATTCTTTCTTTTCCCCTTTTCACCCAATGCTCTTAACTTTTAAGAGGTCACGTGATTCAGGAGTCACGCTTTTTCCTTTAGAAAAAAATTTGACAGGAATTTGTGAGTCATGCTGGTGTCTTATAGTTGATGCACAACTCTTGGCTCTTTATTCCAAAATAAACTTATCAAATAATTAAATTAATAGATTATACGATTGTACCTTAAAATCATTAACCATTTTCCTTGCAAAATTTGGAAACAAGTAGGTGTTTTGAGCTTTGCAAAAGATAGAAAATTGTATTGGACATTCTAGTATGTTTTCCCAGATTTCATATGTTTAACATTAATGATTCTTAAAATGTGACAGAGCCATAAGAAAATAAACATGCAAAAATATTAAGCAATGTCATTTTCTTCCTTAAATCTGCATTTGGGATCTTGTAAAATGAAGAAAGAAAGGATGAAGTAAATTATTTGTATCTGTTGAAAGCAGAGGTTTCAATATTGCCTTTTCCTTTGTTCTTCTTGTCGTGCTTTGTGTTTTTATGGGATTATTTCTAAAACCACTATTAGTAGTTAGGGTTACGTGGATGAAAATTATGTTTAAAGTAAGAACGGGAAAAAAAAAAGTCTATCCAAAGTGAGTAGTAACGTGCAGAAATGGTTTGCGTGCAATTTGTTTTTGCAATTCAAGTGAACAACTACAAGTATGAAACTTGAAATATTTTCTCCTTCGGACATTTATTTTATGAGATTAGTGTTCATATCAGCAGATTTCATTAATGTTAATTAATGAAATGACGACATTGAACGTTTAGTTCAAGTGACTAGTTGAACTGATTGTTTTGCAAACCTCAAGTAATTTAATGGGATTGCAACAAAATGCAACATATACATGTTGAGATGACTCTTATTTGTTTGTCAAAAGACTTTATCTATTCAAAAATCTAGGAAGGTAAAAGAATTATTAACCATCCATTCCTCGAATATAATGGAGCTCAAGATAGATCTAACTCAAGTTGGTTGAATCACTAGCTGGTAAAATTAAATTTTTTACAAATGCATCATGCGTCCCCAAAAGTGGAAGACGCCATTAGGTTATTAACTGTGAAACCTGAACATTATTAATTATGACCTTAGTTCAACTAGTGACAAAATTCCACAAGAAAGTTTAATTTATCCAAAGAAATGGAAAAAAAAAAAACTTGCCCTTTAATGTGGAGTTACTATAAGTAAGACGCTCCAAGAAGGCATCCCCCACCAAAAGCAAGTGGCAACACGTTTTTCACAAATCTCAAGAATCTCTCTTTATCATTTTTTATATTTTTGGATTATTGATTGCTTTTAATTTGAAGTGGTTCCCTTCCTTTCTCTTCTTTTTTATTAGACAAGATTAATTATCATAAAAATAAAATTTATAGAAATATAAAATTTGTCTTTTAAGATTACATGAGCTCAATAAGCTTTGTCAATATAATGGGCAAACTATTCTTTTCTTTTCTTTCATCACCCTTTTGCCTTTTGTCCATGTAGGGTAAAATATTCTTCTTCTTTTTTCTCACCTCTTTCCCACTTTATATGCAGATCTATCATTTAAAAGATTGAAAATTCCAGGTAAAGATTATTATTTATTTACAAGTATCCAATGCATTAAATGACAAAAGAAAAAGTATTAGATGCGTGAATGATGCTTCTTGCTTTGTGCCGGGATCATATTTTATCGTCAAATCATTCCTAGAGACAACAAGTTTTCCACAAATCTTAGGGATCTCTTTCTCTTTCTTTCTATTTCTGGATTATTCATTGCTTTGACATGAAGTGGCTCTCTTAATTTCTCTTCTTTTTTATTAGACAATATTAACTATTATATAATTAAAATTTATAGAAATATAAAATTTTCCATTAAGATTGCATGAGCTCAATAAGCTTTGTCCATATAACAGGCAAACTATTCTTTTCTTCTCTTTCATCGCCTTTTGTCCATATAGGGCAAAATATTCTTCTTCTTCTTCTTCTTCTTCTTTTTCCTCACCTTTTTCCATCTTTATATGCAGATCAATCATTTAAAAGGATTAAAAATTCCAGGTAAAGATTATTGTTTATTTACAAGTATCCAACGCATTAAATGCAAAAGAAAAGTATTATATGCGTGAATGATGCTTCTTGCTTTGTGCTAGGATCATATCTTATCGTCAAATCGTTCCTAGAGGCAACAAGTTTTCCACAAATCTTAGGGATCTCTCTTTATCTTTCTTTCTATTTCTAAGTTATTGATTGCTTTGACATCTCTTACTTTCTCTTCCTTTTATTAGACAATATTAACTATCATATAATTAAAATTTATAGAAATATAAAATTTGTCCGTTAAGATTGCATGAGCTCAATAAGCTTTGTCCATATAACGGGCAAACTATTATTTTCTTCTCTTTCATCACCCTTTTGCCTTTTGGCCACGTAGGGGAAAATATCCTTCTTCTTCTCCTTTGTTCTCACCTTTTTCCATCTTTATATGCAGATCAATCATTTAAAAGGATTAAAAATTTGGGTAAAGATTATTGCTTATTTCCAAGTATCCAATGCATTAATAACTGAAGAAAATATTAGATGCGTAAATGACGCTTCTTGCTTTGTGCTGGGTTCATTTTTTATCGTCAAATCATTCCTAGATGCATCAAGTTTTCCACAAATCTTAGGGATCTCTCTTTATCTTCTTCTTTTTCTATTTCTTTATTATTGATTGCTTTGACCTGAAGTGGTTCTCTTACTTTCTCTTCTTTTTCATTAGACAATATTAACTATCATACAATTAAAATTTATAGAAATATAAAATTTGCCTATTAAGATTGCGTGAGCTCAATAAGCTTTGTCCATCTAAAGCGCAAACTATTATTTTCTTCTCTTTCATCACCCTTTTGCCTTTTGTCCATGTTGGGCAAAATATCCTTCTTCTTCTTCTTTTTTCTCACCTTTTTTCCATCTTTATATGTAGATCAATCATTTAAAAGGATTAAAAATTTTGGGTAAAGATTATTGTTTATTTCCAAGTATCCAATGGATTAATGACAAAAGAAAATGTTAGATGCGTGAATGATGCTTCTTGCTTTGTGCTAGGTTCATATTTTATCGTCAAATAGTTCCTAGAGGCAACAAGATTTCCACAAGATCTTAGGGATCTCTCTTTATCTTTCTTTCTATTTTGGATTCTTGATTGCTTTGACCTGAAATGTTTCTCTTGCTTTCTCTTCTTTTTATTAGACAATATTAACTATCATATAATTAAAATTTATAGAAATATATAATTTGTCCGTTACAATTGCATGAGCTCAATAAGCTTTGTCCATATAATGGGCAAACTATTCTTTTCTTCTCTTTCATCACCCTTTTGCGTTTTGTCCATGTAGGCAAAATATTTTTTTTTTCCTTTCCTTTTTTTTCCTCTCTTTATACGCAAATCTATCATTTAAAAGGATTGAAAATTTCAGGTAAAGATTATTGCTTAGATCTAGGTATCATGTACATTAAGACTATGTTTGACAATCAAGATAAAATTTAGGATAGGATAAAATTTATCATATCTTGCGTTTGATGCCTATTCGAGATAGAATGAAGTCGGATATAAATGAAATATAAACCGGATAAAATTATCCCATGGAGGAAGGGGTAAAGATAGATAGAATTTTTAATATCCATAATATGAAAGTTTTTCTCAAATAATAAATTTCTTAGATTAACATATTAAAATTATATTTCAATATAAATAATATTTGAATTCTAATATAAGAAATTTAAAATAACAAAAAATAATTTTTTTATTTTAATCTTATTTTTATTTATATATTCGAATTTAATTATATCTTGTAATATAAGTTCAATATGTAATTATATATTACATATTTTAGGTATTTTATTATTTTAGGTATATTAGTATAATTTTCTATTTAATAAAATTTTATTAGAGAATGATGGAAGGGGAAGAAAGAAATAAAAAGAGAAGAAAATAAAATAAAAATAAAGTAGATAAGAGTATCGCGAGGGATATTTACCATATCCATTTGTGAAATTTGTGATTCATACAGACATTTATACCAAACAATATATATATATATATAATATAATATATATAAATATATACGACTTTATTATTACAATCACAAAACAGTGAATAGAATATAGCAAATTCCCCTGAATTTCATATCTTATCAAATTTAGTCCTATCCTGATTAGAAATTTGAACAACTAAATGTAGTTTAAATGACAAAGAAAAGTATCATATGTGTTGATGATGCTTCTTGCTTTTGACAAGTTCAATCGTCAAATTGTTCCTAGCGACAACGGGTTTTCCACAAATCTCAAGGATCTCTCTTTATCTTTCTTTTTATTTATGAATTATCGATTGCTTTTTGAGCTAAAAGCGATTCCCTTACTTTCTCTTCTTTTTTTATTAGACAAGATTAACTGTCATAAAATTCAAATTTATAGAAATATAAAAGTTGTCTATTAAGATTGCATAAGCTCAATAAGCTTTGTCCATATAATTGGCAAACTAGTCTTTTCTTCTCTTTCATCACCCTTTTGCCTTTTGTCCATCTAGGGCAAAATATTCTTCTTCTTCTTTTCTCACCTTTTTCCCTCTTTATATGCATATCAATCATTTAAAAGGATTGAAAATTTCGAGTCAAGATTATTGCTCATTTACAAGTATCAATGCATTAAATGGTAGAAGAAAAGTATCATATGCAAGGATGATGCTTCTTGCTTTGTGCCAAGTTCATATTTTATCATCAAATCGTTCCTAGAGGCAACAAGTTTTCCACAAATCTTAGAGATCTCTCTTTATCTTTCTTTCTATTTGACCTGAAGTAGTTCCCTTACTTTTCTTCCTTTTTATTAGACAATATTAACTATTATATTATTAAAATTTATAGAAATATAAAATTTGTCCGTTATGATTGCATTAGCTCAATAAGTTTTGTCTATATAATGGGCAAACTATTATTTTTTCTCTCTTACATCACCCTTTTGCCTTTTGTCTATGTAGGGCAAAATAATCTTCGTCTTCTTTTTTCTCACCTTTTTCTATCTTTATATGTACATCAATCATTTAAAAGGATTAAAAATCTCGGGTAAAGATTATTGCTTATTTATAGGTATCGAATGCATTAAATAATAGAAGAAAAGTATTAGATGTATGAATGATGCTTCTTGCTTTGTGCCAAGTTCATATTTTATTGTCAAATCGTTCCTAGAGGCAACAAGTTTTCCACAAATCTTAGGAATCTCTTTTTATCTTTCTTTCTATTTCTAGATTATTGATTGCTTTGACCTAAAGTGGTTCCCTTACTTTCTCTTCTTTTCTATAAGCCAAGATTAAATGTCATAAAATTAAACTACAGAAATACAAAATTTGTCCATTAAGATTGCATGACCTCAATAAGATTCGTCCATATAATGGGCAAACTATTCTTTTCTTCTCTTTCATCACTCTTTTGCCTTTTGTCCATGCAATGCAAAATATTCTTCTTCTTCTTTTTTCTCACCTTTTTCCCTCTTTATATGCAGATCTATCATTTAAAAGGATTGAAAATTTCAAGTAATGATTATTACTTATTTATTGATATCACATGTATTAAATGGCAGAAGAAAAGTATCATATACATAGATCTTCTTGCTTTGTACCGGGTTCATGTTTTATCATCAAATCATTCTTATCTCCATTCTATTTGCACATCCATCTATGATTACCTGGGTTTCAAACCATCAAACTTCAATAGGTAGCGTAGTGAAATGTTTGGTAGTACTACGTCTAACAAGACACTTGATATTATTGATAAATAAGATACAATCTAATAAGTCAAATGAGTGTGTTTGTGAATGATAAGTACGTTTTCTTCATTTTTATGTTTTTGTTTTCTCTAAAAACATGCTAGCCTAAGTTTTCATGTGAGGAGAACTCAAATGACAAAAACTAAACAAACCGATATATCAAACAAATTATGACAATATAATCACAAGCAGTACAGTAAGTAGAACCCGAGATATCAGGCAAAAATATAAAAACACTTTGTTTCTAAGCTACAGATAGGACTCCCGTAAACTAATGTATATACGCAATCAACATAGCTTAAGAAAAGTACATTTTCCAAGTTAGGTGATAGCGTTGCCGGATTAAACATAATGAAATTAAACTAAGAATAAATCAAACTTAGCACGAAAAACGCCATTTCTTACCAAATGCCTCTTCGATTTTTAATCATTTTTTATTTATTTCTTTTTCTTTTTCATCCATGATAAACATGATTTAAACTCTAGCTATACTATATGCATGTTAAGATATAATAAACTAGATACAAGACTAGAAATTGAACTACTATATTATGCAAATATGTGATTGTGACGTGTAGACGATGTGATCATGTAAAAGGAATGTCCTGAGATAGGTCGAGACCCTTAGCAAGGCCGAATGGAAGCTCTAGGCTTGTTGCCAGCCCCTTAGGCAGTATAGACGGCAGATTTGGACCTCTATTCACCCACTAGGTGGCCCCAAACCAACCCGAAACACATCGAATGAACACTCAAGAGCCATGAACATGCCATACAAGCCACAGTTCAGCAAGCCCAAGTCTGAACCGAGAACTTCCTATAGCAAACCGAGCCCAAAAGATTTCTAAGAAACATGCTAACTTGACAATAACTTGATTGCAATTGGTTCTAACATGCAACTCCGCTAAAATGCAAGGATAGATAACATTCGTAACACATTAGATGAAGCCAAGCATACCTTCAAATCATTCCTAAGAACCAGTTTGCATGTGCCGTACGTGGGATATACAAACTAAACAAATGTTTTAATCTAAACATATATAACATCCAACACGAGAAACATCACAACACCCTAATCTACTATTATAGGATAACGACATCAGCATAGACGGGTACTGAGAGGATGAGCCTAGATAATCCATGGGGACACTCGACCAAGCTTTAATACCGGCCTAAACCAAGGCAAACAAGCAATATATCAAAGCAAGCATGAACAAATGGTAAGGATATCCTTAAGCATGACCCTTAAATCACGGGAAAATTGTCCAAAAATTATAAATCTATTGCATTTTTGTTAATTCAGTCATAAACCTTTTAATTTTACCAATTGGATCCTAAACATTTTCACTTTTTGTCAATTGAGTTCATTCGGCCAATTTTGACCAGAAATTGCTAATATGGATGCCAACCGTGCTACATAGCATGATGTAAAGTACTAACATAAACAAATTTTAATGATATTTAAATATTTTTTCAAATATTAATTAATTTTTTTTTTTTTTTTTTTCTTCTTTTTTCCTTTTTTTTCCTTTTTTCTTTTCTTTTTTCCCTTCTTCCCAGCAACGGTTAACTGGGCCAACGCCGGCAGCTTCAAGGAGCATTGAAGCAGGACAATGATGCTTTCGATTTGAGCTCTTCACCTTCTATAACGCAAAACAAAACAGAACAGAGGGGTCCCGGGTATAGCTATAGTCGGTGGTTTACTGCAAGGGACAACAATAAAAGGCACCGGGAAATCTCTTGGTCACCACTGGGTTGCTTTGATGGTGCTCTATGAGAAACCCCCAAAAACGAAGATTTCCCCCCTTCGCCTCAAAACCAATCATGCTCTCTCGTACCTCCCCGTTGATGTATGGATGTCGGATCCCAATCTCCTTGAGCGAGCCGTTACGAGAGAGAGATTTCCTCCACAATCGCCGTCCTGCTAGCCCAGATCTTGACATTCGAGGATCCTTGAAGCTTTTGGGCTTGACTCAGTCGCCCGTTGCTGGGTCACGGCGATTGAGCGAGAGTTGCCCTCGCCCGCCCAAACAAGGGCAGCCCTCACCAGCCCAAGCCCGGGCGTCCCTCACTCAAGGCTGGCGACCTCCATTGGCCATAGACAAGATCTGATGGAGGGAAAAAGGGGTAAAAAAAAACAGGAAAAAATAAAAAATATATATATTAAAATATTATTAAATATTGTCCACATCGGGGGCCTTCCTACATGGCACGGTCGGCATCCACGTCAGTGATTTCCAATCAAAATTGACCGAATAAACTCCATTGACAAAAAGTGAAAAAATTTAATACTCAATTGACGAAATTGAAAAGTTTATAACTGAATTGGCAAAAATACAATAAGTTTTGGACTCTTTGGACAATTTTCTCCAAAAATTACTCAATTGGAAAAATTAAAAAATTTAATAATTTTAGGATTTTTTGGACAATTTCCTAAAATCACAGCCAAGTAAGAATATCCAAGAAAAATTGATTACAACATCGATCTACGGTGATGGAATGGAACACACTAAACCATAAACCAAGATGAAACCTAGACTCCGCAATCCTCTATTACGGGTTAGAAATAAACATAAAGGCGTGAAGAACAACTAAACAAAATGCTATAGAAAAGTATCACCGCTAAGAGGAGAGTTAAAAGAACCGGTAGACCGAGGTAATGAGCTTGCAGTGCCTGTGGGAGCAAGGCAAGCTTACCTCGGCCTCAATCTACGATCACGAGAGTGAGGCAAATTGGATCCCTAATTTTTATAAAATGCGTGAGTGGTCCATAAGACGGGAATCTTAGGTATCTATAAACTACAATGCCCCTAATTTCTAACTGCCAAAAAAAAAAAAAATACAACAAGATAAATGAATTCGAAATTATGTAGAGTCGTTTTTTTTAGGGAGGTGAATTCGGTCCCTAAATTTTATAAAATGCATAAAGAGCTATGAGAATGGAAACTTGGGTATTAACAAACTACAAAATCTCTAGTTTCTAAATGCAACAAGATAAATAGCAAAATCATGTAAAATCACTGTTTTTTCGGGGTTGAATTGTGTCGTTGTCTGCAAATTCGATCCCTAATTTTTGGCAAATGTAATAAGGATGTACAAGCAAAAATTTAGATTTCAACAGGAGGTTATCTTCCATATCAGGAAAAAAAAATCCTCTTAAATCAACTTAAAATTGAGAACATAACTTGGCCAAATTTATGTTTTTCCATGGGTTAGATTCAAAGGAGGTAATACCTCGCGCTAGTTGCCTGTCCTCATCTCTTGAATATAAAAAACTTAACGAGTAAAATGTTTCAAATTTATAATTATATATAGAGTACTCTATTTGATATGTCTAATGATTTTACATTAATCCAATATAGATCAGCATACTCAAAGATTTTGATAGTTCTACAAAATGTCAAATAAACATTCAAATCAAGAATTAACAAAATCATGTAATGCCCAACGAATTGGCTAAATAGGTATGTGTTTGATGAAGATATGATGGAACCATACTTGAGTCTTAGTGTTTCTCAATTGAAATAATCTTTGGACTATGCTCACCATTTTAGAGGTGAAGTGTTATACAATGCTATATAATTAATACGGATGCATACAGCGGTTTGCATGCGTTCATCATAGTATATTGAACCGAGAAACCAGAAATCCATGCTATTTGTCAAAGCCATATTATTCGCTTAAGAATGGGCTAGTATAGTTTAGTCAAATTACACATAAACTATTATAAAGGATTAATTCATTGTCTATAGAACCATATAAAAAACGAAATTGACTCGACTCACAGAGTACAAATATCAATTTGACCAAATTAAAATTTACGATCATTGAACATCTATTAAGATTTCTGTTGGATAAATTCTCCTCAGAAGTTTTGAAGTTGACAAAACATTTCTCTCAGTCTGGTCTGAAGACTTGCAGACTCTACTGTCAAAGTCTGAAGATCAAAGTCTGACGTCAACAAGACTCAAGTTTCAAAGTCTACTCTCATGGACAGACCGACAAGATAAAAGTTTCTATTCTGATTCTATATAGTCTTTATCTCAATGGTGAGGATTATCTTTCGATTTGGATTGACACTACACGATCTTACATTCGTATCCGAATTGATATAGATTCTCTAAGATTCGCAACTTATTTGGAAAGTTCAACTTATGGAAACCAAGATCCCGATTGTATGGGCGGCGGGATTGATGGGCTATCTACACTTACCTTAAAGAGCTCGAGATCTCTCCAAATTGATTCGTCCAACGGGTTGATTGGAAGAACTTCTTTGGAAGGTGCCAACGGTAATGAAGGCATGAAGAAGCGTATAAAGAGAGACGCTCGAGTTGTTGAAGTGTCTTTGGATAGAAGAATTCCAAAGTACGAACCTCCATGTTTCGATTGTGATCTTATTCTTCGAGCAATACATGTAATCAAAAGAGTGATCATAGAGTTGTGAGACCTTGAGGAAGTGTAGTAGAAGTTCTACATTGTGGACTCAAGAGCGTGAGACTGTAACTCTTTTTGATTCTTAGTGAAATCCAGCCGAGAAGGGCTGTCCTCAGGTGCGGGAGAGTGGACGTAGGCTTGATATAAGCCGAACCACTATAAATCTAGAGTCTTGATTCTCTATCCCTTATCCTTTTATCTTTCATCATTTTCAATTGCTGCGATTATTTTGTTTTTAATTCATTAATTTCATATTCGGATTTAATTGTTAAAATCGCTTTAATCACCTATTCACCCCCCTCTAGGTGCTAATTCTAGTCCTAACATTTGGTATCAGAGCTTGTGTACTCGTTTATAAGAAGTGTCTTTACTTCTGAGTAAAAGATCTATGGCTAGTATGTTACCTACGGGGGTTGGTCGAAGGTCAAAGCAATACCAGGACCTCCATACTTTGATGGAAAAGACTACAAAGCATATGGAAGAACAAGATGAAAGCATTCCTAAGATCGAAAGATCCTTTGGAATGGGAAGTGGTAGACAAAGGAATCATTCTGCTGCAAAGCATCGGGATCGAGAGAGGGAAAAGAAGTTGCCGATCCCACTCAAATGACTCAAGAAGAAATCACCAAGAGACAGGACTCTTGACGCTAAAGCCATTTACTCCTTATATTGTGCTTTATCTCCTGCGAGTATAACAGAATATCTTCTTGTGATACAAAGCAAAAGAAGTCTGGGATAGGCTTCACATTACCTATGAAGGAACAGTCGAGTGAAAGAGACAAGGATCAACATTCTTTTGGGACAATATGAAGTCTTTAAGATGAGATCGGGAGAATCAATAAGCGACATGTTTAGTCGCTTTACTGAAATTGTGAATGGTCTTGAATATCGGGGACATCCAATCTCGGGACATATGAAGGTCAACAAACTCCTACGAGGACTCTCTAAAGGCGGAATCACATAAAAACCTCAATAAGAGAGACACGAGAGGATTGCTCCACTCTCGTAGACTAATTGGTTGGGACTCTTCAATCTTATGAAGTAGAGCAAACCAACGAAGAGGAAGATTCAAAAGGTAAGAAATCAATTGCCTTAAAGTCTAATGACTATTCGATGCTACAGATTCGAAGAAGATCTAGATGATGAAGAGGCGGCACTTATGATAAAGAGATTCGAAAGTTGAATAGAAAAGGAAGAAAATTCAACTGGAAGAAACGAGCTCACAAAGGTTTCAGAACAAATCAACAGAGGAAGATGATTCTAACAAAGAAGTGACTTGCTTTGAATGCAAGAAAAAGGGACACATCGACCCAACCTGTCCTCTGTTAAAGAAGAGAAAAGGAAAGACCGAGAAATACGAAAAGCACTCAAAGCGAGACTGGAGTGATGCGCGAATGTGAAGAAAGTGATGACGACTATGCCAATATCTGTCTAATGGCAAAAATCTGATTCGGACTCGAGACCACGATTCGAGATACTGACTCGAGCAGTGAACTCGAGGTTAGTAATCTCGAGAATTCCTATCAAAGTTTCGAAATACATTGATGAACTTTGTCTTAGTCTAAAAACTTCTCTTAAGAGGATCTCGAATTGAAAAAGGAAAATTCTACATTGAAGCAACGGGAAAAACTTTGGAAAGAAAAGTTTGAAAAGTTAGAAAACAACTTTTACTGTCTTGAAAGAAAACTCGCACTTTGTTTCCAAAGAAAATGATCTTTGAAAAATGATATTTCAAATATATCAAAAAGATTTTCAAATGGTTCGAAAAGTTGGATAAGATTCTTTCGATACAAAGACCCTACTTTGATAAGTTAGGTCTTGGTATGACTTCTGAAATTATTCCTCTAATTGATTTTCCAAAAGTGAATGAAAGAATCAGACAAAGACCAACCAGAATTGCTTAACAAAATCATTTTCAGAAAGTCTTTGTAAAACTGTTGGCGAAATGCTTTGAAATGTTCCAAGTGTCAAAGCTCGAGAACATTTTGAAAGAATGTCCTTTGGTTTGGAGACTGTTAAAAGGAATTGGGCAAAGACTGTTTATTGCTCTAACTCTTGGACCCAAGATGATGTGGGTACCAAAGAAAGTTTGAATTCTTTTTAATTGCAGGTCACTATCAAAAGAAGATTAAATGGTATCTAGATAGTGGCTGCTCAAGACATATGACGGGGAGATTCAAGTTGCTTCATAACACTTGACCGGAAAGACGGAGGAAAAGTTTCCTTTGGAGGTAACAACAAAGGAAGAATCATTGGTCGTGGAGCAGTCAAGATTGGAAGTCTTTCAATCAAGAATGTTTCCTTAGTTGAAGGACTAAATTACAACTTGCTTAGCATAAGCCGGTTGTGTGATGACTCTTTGGATTCAAGATAAATTTCCGGGGAAAGAAAGTGTTCGGGAATCGGTAAAGACTCTACTCAATCCTTTTTGCGGACGAAGACATGGAAATATCTATCTTCGGATGTAAATCATGAAAGATCACGGTGCTTGATATCGGTACAAGATGAAGCTAATCTATGGCACGAGAAAACTTGGCCATATCAATATGAAGCAAATCAGCAAGATCTCTTCCAAGAAACTTGTTCGAGGATTGCCTATTCTCAATTATTCAAAGTCGATCTATGCACACCATGCGTGCGGGTAAACGGGTTAGAAACTCTTACAAACCAATAAGTAAAGTTTCTACTAATCGTGTGTCTTGCGGCTTACGCATATGGACTTATTTGGACCTACTAGAACGCGAAGCATTGGTGGAAAAAGGTTCTGCCTAGTAATAGTGGATGATTATTCACGATTTACTTGGGTCTACTTTCTTTCAAGTAAGTCTGAAACTTTCTCTCTCTTTTCAAAGTTTGCTAAGAAGGTGCAAAATGAGAAAGGTTACACTATCTCAAGTATTCGTACGAGACCACGGAGGTGAGTTTGAAAATCAAGACTTTATTAAATTCCCCGTGATGATTCGGTCTTCGAGCACAAATTCTCCTCTCCATACACACCCGAACGAGAATGGGGTTGTGGAAAGGAAGAATAGGTCTTTACAAGAAATGGCAAGAACTCTTTTAATTGAAAGTAATATTTCCTCAAGGTTTTGAAATTTGAAGTGTTTCAACCGCTTGTTATATTATTAACAGTATTTTTAAGACCAATTCTTGAGAAAACTCCTTATGAAATTTTCAAAGAAAAGAAACCAACTGTTTCTTATTTTCAAGTATTTGGTTGTAAATGCTTTATTGAAGAATGCAAATGATCGAGTTGGTAAGTTTGAAGAAAATCAGATGAAGGATTCTTTCTTGGTTACTCAAGCTGCGAGCAAAGCCTGAGTATTCAACAAGAATACTCGGGCGTGGAAGAATCAATGAACGTCAAATTTCAAGACTCTCCACAAGTTCAGCCAATACAGCGAAGAATCGGATTACATTTCCCGACAACGCTAGATCTATCTCCCATAAAGCGGTCAAAATCCAGATGCAATACAACAAGTTGTCGATGGAGATTCAACTCAAGAAAATGATCAACAACCCATCGAGACCATCCAAGAATTGGAAACACAAGTCCAGTCATCCCGAAGAACTCATTATTGGGAACATTAATGAGGGAATTCGTACAAGATCCAAAAAGGCGAGAAGAGTCTAGTGCGGTTGCACTTATTTTCGAAATAGAACCCAAAAACATTGAAGAAGCCTTAGGCGATGAAAGCTGGATTGAAGCAATGCAAGAAGAGCTCGACAATTCAGTATCAATGACGTTTGGGAATTAACTCCTAAACCAAAAGGTAAATGTTATTGGAACTAAATGGGTATTCGGGAACAAAGTTGATGAAAAAGGCAAAGTGACAAGAAACAAAGCAAGACTCGTGGCTAAAGGATACACGCAAGAAGAAGGGATAGACTATGATGAGACTTATGCTCCAGTAGCAAGGTTAGAAGCAATCAGATTACTACTTGCTTTTGCATGTTATAAGAATTTCAGGTTATTTCAAATGGACGTCAAAAGCGCATTCCTGAATGGATTTATTCAAGAAGAAGTCTATGTGGAACAACCGCCCGGGATTTGAAGACTCAAAAGAAACCAGACTCGGTGTTCGAGGCGAAGAAAGCTTTATATGGATTAAAACAAGCTCCTCGAGCTTGGTATGAAAGGTTAAGTAATTTTTTAATTCAAAGTGGTTTCTCTAAAGGAAAGGTAGACACTACTCTATTTGTTAAAGGAAGGCAAAAGCTTTCTACTCGTTCAGATTTATGTTGATGACATTATATTCGGATCATCTAATGAGACTTTGTGCAAGAAATTTTCTAAGTCTATGCGGGATGAATTTGAGATGAGCATGATGGGTGAACTATCCTTCTTCCTTGGTCTACAAGTAAAGCAACTTAAAGAAGGAATCTTCATTCATCAAGAGAAATATGCAAAAGAACTTGTTAAAAAGTTCGGTCGGAGAATTGCAAAAGACCGACATACCAATGTCAAGTGCTTTGAAGATAGACAAAGACGAACGGGGAAGAAAGTCGACCAAAAATTATACGGGAGTATCATTGGTTCACTTCTTTATCTTCGCATCTAGACGACATATTATTTAGTGTTTGCATATGTGCTAGATTTCAATCGATCCTAAGGAATCACATTTAAGTGCTGCTAAACGTATCATTAAATACGTTGCAACTCTTTTGCTAAGATTGGTCTATGGTATCCTAAAGAAGGAGACTTTACCCTTCTTGGTTATTCAGACGCAGATCTTGCAGGTTGTAGAGTTGAAAGAAAAAGCACCTCAGGAACTTGTCAATTACTTGGCAACAGGGTGGTATCTTGGTTTTCAAGAAAACAAAGTATGCGTGGCTCTTTCAACAGGTGAAGCGAATACGTAGCACTTGGAAGTTCTTGTTCTCAAATACTTTGGATAAAACAACAACTACGAGACTTTGGTATTGAAGACTCTTGCACGAGAGATCGGATGTGACAATACTAGCGCAATCAATCTTACAAAGAATCCTATCCTACATTCAAGAGCCAAACATATTGAGATTCGACATCATTTTATAAGAGATCACGTTGAGAACAAAGAAGTCTTGATACAATTCATTGACTCGAAGAATCAACGCGGAGACATCTTCACAAAGCCCTTTGGAGAAAAGCTTATTTGAGTCTATTCGCTCAAGACTCAATATTGTATCTCTTGAAGATTGTTGAAGCTCGGACTCGAGAATCTTAAAGTCGACGGAGTATCGAGACTCAAAAGGGTATAGGCGAGAATACCAATCGACACGATTTGTAAGTACATTTACTTGAATTTTTATCTCGAAAAGGTAAGTTTGCCTGTTTATTTATGGATAATCATGTTTTTTAAGGCGGTTTATTTTACAAAGGGTGGTTATCGATTTATTAAGGCAGTTATTTTTCAAAAAGGAATTTATATTGCGTCGATTCGGTTACCACGATTCGATTTCCTTTTATACGTCTTCTTCTTCTTCGTTTTATACTTTACCCGAAACCCTAGTTCAAAGCTTTTCACTCTCTCGGAATTTCTCTCCTCGATTTCTACTTGCTCAAGTTTTTAACTTTCTTGCGACACAAGTGAGAAAGTTTCTCCAAAAAGACACGACAATGTCTCACCAAAGAAAATCATCAAGGCTTGCAAGCGGGGGACCACGGGGCTCGGAGAGGGGCCTACGCACTTCGATCTTACGAAGAAAGCGACTTTCCAACGGGGACGGTCTCCTCAACGATCTCAACGGCGTTCCTCCTCAACTAGACCTCATGATAGTCGCCCTCAACAAGCGTAAGAAGTGCTTGAAAATGTTGAACCAAGTAAGATCACTCAAGCCTGCTTTTGTTTATAGGCTTTACTCCGCATTGAAGGAAGGAGGGTGCGATGACTTTTATCGATGAATTTCGAAGGAAAAAGGTTATAGAAATGAGACGCACTTTCTCACCGTGATGGAAAGATCGGGCGTTGTTCTGAGGGAACGACGGCAAGAGTTTTTGCAAACTTTCCCAGTGACCCTAGGTTTGGTAGTTTTAATCAACCGAGAGGGAAAGGATGATGATGAGAAAATGTATTTACATTTTAAACCTTGGATGGGTGTGGCTGCAAACCTTCGAGGAAAGAAGGATGAACTGTTTCGATCGATGGACACGGGAAGAAGTATGAGAAGCTGAAGCGAGGGTGATAAATCCACGAACTGTGGACTTTGATTTTCTGGATTTGCGAGCATTAATCTCGAGAGAAGTTTGAGAAACTTCAACTGCACAAGTTTTGCACCGAGTGTGATGTGGCTCATTCGAATTGACCGCATATTTCTACTCTAATCTCGGCTTCCTTGATGCGAACGGCTTTTCATTTAGCGTGCGAGATAGAGAATATGTTGTTGATACGAGACACTCAAAAGCGAGCACGTAATTGGTGTGGAAAGAGGTGCTTTCCAATCAATCTCGTGTCTGTGAGTCATGCAACCATGGAGCTTGCAAGAGACCGAATTGTCGAAGGTCGCCTATCCTACTCGTAATGAATGCAACAAATATTACGCTTCACAAGATTGTGATCAACTGTCTTAGACCAAAATCAACTTCAAAGACGGATGTATCCATCTCGAGGCAAAGTTGATGTTTGCAATCAAGGTGGGCATTAATTTCTCTCGCCACACACTATCATGTTTCACATGTACGTGTCGATGGCAAAAGACAAGGGACAACTCCCTTATCTTTGCTCTCATTACAAGACTTTTCGGACATCGAACATCCAGCCTCCCCACATTCTCTCTCGTGAAGACTATTGGTCGAATGGTCATCGGACCGAGGATGATAACAAAGATGCGTGCGAAAGAACTCAACAAGAAGTCGGGAGCAGTTCAAAGAAAAGACACCTGTGAAAATCAAACCAGACTCTTCTGCAGCAAAAAGGAAAGGAAAGGAACCTGTCACTGGTCCTATCAAGAAAAGGCGGCCAATCATCTTGGAAGATGAAGATGATGAGGATGATATGCACATCTCGGCCTTTGTCTCTCGGTATTCTCGCTCCCGTATCACCTGTTCCCGGAACAACGGTTTGCGAAGAAAGCGAGAAAGGAAACCAGGAAGAGGAATCCTTGCAAAAGGAAGAAGAGACAGAGAAAGAAGAAGAGAAAGAGAAAGAAAAAGAGGAAGAACAGAAAGAGGAAGAGGAAGAGAAAGAGAAAGAAGAGAAAGAGGAAGAGAAAGATAAAGAGGAAGAGTCGGCCGTAATGAGACTCTCGGCATGAACCAGAGAGACTCACAAGCAAAGACAGATTCTCCAGCGTAAAAGGAGGATCGGCACAATCTTGTCACCGAGGAGACTCCTCGGAAAGAAGAGTTCTTCTCCCCTCCGTAAGGCATGGAAACGGGGGAGATATCCAAAAAGAAAGCACTCCTCTTAACCTCGACATTTACAAGTGCAAGTGTGAGCAGATCGCCACGATGCTGAAGATGTTTATGTTTGCTCATCATCCCGAGGGAGAGGCTTCATCTCCAAACATTGATCTTCCTTCGACATTCACACCGGCTTGACTCCACCATCGGACCAAGTTGACGCAAGCACACGATCGACAATTCGGGAGATTTCGAAGGTTGCTTGACATCTTATTGGAGCTCAAAGGCCAAATCTATGCTATGGGGTGTGACTTTCAGACTATCCGAATGAGAATCATGCTATGTTCATCTCCTTACATGATGGTGAAAGATGTTCAAAGTAAGGTTCAAGACACACAAAAGGAACTGCTATCGCTGAACTTCAAGAAGACTTAAGGAAGTTGGAAGGCACTGTCAAGTCTATGGAGGACTTTCAACTTGTTCGCGTTCCTCGTGCTCCTTGATTTTCTTACTTTTTAATGATGACAAAAAGGGGAGAAGACTTTGCGGTGCAGATTTTCACTCTATTCAAACCCGAGACCTTAAACTTTCATTTCTATTTTTGGATTTTGTTTTGGATTTTGTTTGTGATTGATATTTTGACTTTATCTTGAGTTTTTGAATGATTGCTTACTACTGCATTACCTTAAGCTGATAAATTAGATATAGATAATAAAGTCCGCATTGACTAATGAGGTTTACGTGTATGCGGATCCGTGTACGGGTAAGTCCGTGTACAGGGACATCTGCGTACGGGACATCTTATACTATTCTTATTCTAATGATATCTTTGCAAGCTTAAAAGTTGTTTTGCGGGGGCAATAATGTTCAAATCTGCGAGGAAAGTTTTGTCACCATCAAAAAGGGGGAGATTGTTGGATAAATTCTCCTCGAAGTTTTGAAGTTGACAAAACATTTCTCTTAGTCTCTGGTCGAAGACTTGCAGACTCTGTCAAAGTCCGAAGATCAAAGTCGACGTCAACAAGACTCAAGTTTCAAAGTCTACTCATGGACAGACCGACAAGATAAAAGTTTCTATTCGATTCTATATAGTCTTTATCTCAATGGCTGAGGATTATCTTTCGACCGGATTCAGACTACACGATCTTACATTCGTATCCGAATTGATATAGATTCTCTAAGATTCGCAACTTATTTGGAAAGTTCAACTTATGGAAACCAAGATCCCGATTGTATGGGCTACAGATTGATGGGCTATCTACACTTACCTTAAAGAGCTCGAGATCTCTCCAAATTGATTCTGTCCAACGGGTTGATTGGAAGAACTTCTTTGGAAGGTGCCAACGGTAATGAAGGCATGAAGAAGCGTATAAAGAGAGACGCTCGAGTTGTTGAAGTGTCTTTGGATAGAAGAATTCCAAAGTCGAACCTCCATGTTTCGATTGTGATCTTATTCTTCGAGCAATGCATGTAATCAAAAGAGTGATCATAGAGTTGTGAGACCTTGAGGAAGTGTAGTAGAAGTTCTACATTGTGGACTCAAGAGCGTGAGACTGTAACTCTTTTGATTCTTAGTGAAATCCAAATTTAAGGGTGTCAGGTGCGGGAGAGTGGACGTAGGCTTGATATAAGCCGAACCACTATAAATCTAGAGTCTTGATTCTCTATCCCTTATCCTTTTATCTTTCATCATTTTCAATTGCTGCGATTACTGTTTTTAATTCATTAATTTCATATTCGGATTTAATTGTTAAAATCGCTTTAATCACCTATTCACCCCCCTCTAGGTGCTAATTCTAGTCCTAACAATTTCAAATGTGAGTAATGTATATACATTATCCAGCCAACTAATGTACAGGTCACTGTAAAGACTTATAGTATAAAAAAGAACTATAAGTTCCCAGCAATTTATTTATTGTTTTTGAATTGGGATGAATCAAGCTTGTGGACAAGCATGGTTTTAAAGAAACAAAGATATCACAATAAACCTGAGCACCGAGCTGAGAATGGTCCCAATGTATTCTTCGCTGCAATTACTTTGTTGACCAACATTTTCCACTTGGAGTCATCTTTCTTGCTTTGATGCCGAATCTTCACTCTAAATTGCCTGGCAAAAGCAAACGAGACATAATGTAGAGCACTCAATTTCACTATACAAATCAGTTCAACGATGGTGCTGCTCTTCAACTCTACACACCAATAAGATGACTCGGCCCCAATATGCATCTCGCATCATCACTCAATTTTAAATCGTAGAAGAATAATTTGGGAAGGAAAACACTCTTGCCCTCAAAAGTTGACTGATCAACCAGTTTCTTTAAATCAGTGTTGGACTCTTTTCCGTGCAATACGCTTGAAATGCGAATTTGCAAGTCAGCAATGCAATTCTCACTGGACCATATGGAGAGAGTTTTGCTCAATGTCCAATGCTCTCTAGGACCTAATTAATTAGGTGAATGAACCCATTGGGCCCGGCTTTACAAAAAGGCCAAGTAAGGGAATTGGGTAGGTTGAGGACATTTAGTTTCAAATGTGAGGTTGACTCCCACCTATTCAAAGAGGCAAAATAAAAGTTTAAGAGAGAGAGAAGGGTTAGAATAGGATTGTCCAAAAAAAAAAAGAAAAAGAAAGAAAAAATACGTGAACAAAAGACAACCCATACATCACGAGCAGTCACATTTAGACACGTCCGCATCCATCGAAACCTCTTCAGATTAAAATTGAGGCGACAAACATAGAAGTTCTTTGACTTACCTACAGAGAGGAACCTTGCAATGATCAGGCTCGGTACACATCCGAGAGTGCAGTTCAAGAAGCTGCCACATGCACTTGCAGTGAACACATCCTGCAGGTACGCGGACCTTGCAACTGGCAAAATGATGTACTAAGGTCTCAAGTCCTTTACAAGCAGGGAATCCACAGGCAGGCTGCGATGCTCTAAGGAGTTTGTCGTGTGGTCCAATTGTCCGGCAACCATCTCTGCATATATGAAGGAGGGCTTCCATGGCCTTGTAAAGTTGCAAGTATACCTGTCTCTCTTCCATCTTCCTCAGCCTCTCTTGTTTCCTCTGCAACAACGGTAGTCATAAGACCACAATGCAAACAACCCTTGACAGTTAAGTTTATCATGAAAGTAACATATCCACCGGTATGAGAATGATGCGTAGTTATTTTCGTAGGGGAGGAGAAATGACCAATCTTCCAGGAATCAATCTGGTTGTCATGCTGATAAAGGTGAAATCACAACCTTGCTCAATAGCAACCAGAGAAGCTTGATGCAAAGAATAACGTAACCAAAAGGATAAGAATGTAGACATTCAGTGATTCTTTGCTATGAAGGACTTGGAAGATGCTAAGTGCAAAATGTTGAAGAAGATCAGATGGAGCTGAAGCATCTCTTAATTCTAGGGCATCTAAAGAAGGAAACAGAAGCAAAAAATTGAGAACAATCTCAAGAAAATTTGTCAAGGTAGTAAATCAAGGGGAAAGGATAAATTAGAAGACATCATTAGTGAAACCCTCACATGGATCTAGAACTGATGAGACCTACCCCATCTATGTGAGAAATCTTACTACTAACAGTAGTAGCAGCAACAGCAGTTAAAGAGCAGTCATGAACCATGGTCCATCACAATACAAATAACATAGTAGCCAAAGATCCGGAAAGTTATAACTAGAATGTGCCATGACAAATGAATTTTCTTCCACAAAAATGTAAACATCTGCCCCATATGCATCCATGAAGACGCTGTCCCATGTACGTTTTGTTTCTTTGGGGACTGAGCTACAATCTGGAAGTCTAGCACGGTTGGATCTTGTAAAGGTTTTAACAGGGGGCAAAGGCGGTTTGGGGATATTACAATTATTGGAGGAGGAAGGAGTGGGGGATTCCAGCACAGGTGAAATATCGGCTGGATCTGCTTCCTCCAGTTGCATATTGAAATGGCCACAGAGTGTTTTGCCTGCGGAGGATGACCAGGGATAATCAACATCTGGTGAAGCCATCAGCTTTGGAACTTTAGGAGAAAATACTAGTTGACACTTTTGCGAGAGGATCTGCAGGGTAAAAAGAGTAGCAAGATTATATATGTATTTCCTTACACAGATATGAGAAAGAATCCAACCTCCTTACCAGGGGAAAGAGAAATGTATTGGCTAGTTAGAAGAATTCCGTTATCAAGAAATTGACCCCCTAAGATAAAGCTTAAAAGAGTATCTTCATTCTTTAGGTTTTATCTTGGGGTTTACTTGCGGGAGTCACAGATTACCCAGCTGTTAGGTTCCAAAGATTTCCCTAAATAAAAGTCCTGATTGCCTAGCTGCAAGGTCTGCTTTTATAGGACATCTGACCCATGGTATGCATAAGATGCAGGATCATGTTTCATCACCAACAGCAGTAAGAAGCTAGTGAATCGAATAACAGCTAATCTTAGAGAGTGTAATTCCACATACTTCAGTAAGAGACTAGTGAATCAAACGCATGCAAAGTCTGGATCCGCTAGTTCAACAGATCCAGAAAATAATAATGAACATAAAACAGACAGAACACTGTTGACATTTTGAGTGGCATCATGACCCTGATCAATGTTAGAAGACAAAACTTATTTGCTAAGACATAAGAGCCATTTGGCATTCACTAACCGTCCCCTCATAAGCCAGCAAAATTGCTAAGTGACCAACTAACGTAGGACATCGGTCATTGTGCCCCATCAATTTTCGCTTACTACATTTGGCTCCATCGAAACACACAAGGCAAGGAGGGGATTCCAATCCTGACGTGCTCTTTCACTCTCAACCGTCATTGAATAAATAAGAATGACGGAGAGACACGGTTTCTAGTCACAAGCAGCCCCCAACAAATAATGAAAACTTCTTACCAAAAAAAAACAAATAATGAAAACTTCCTCAACAACAATCGTTTTCTGCTTTAAATCACTTGAATGACAACATTCCTTCTGTCCGACCGACTAGCATTCAATTTAACCAACTAAATTCCTTTTTCATGCACTTCAATCCAATTTCTAGCTCCAGCAACAGCGGCAGCTATTGTATCCAGAGAAGCAATTACTGCAGAAGACAAGGCATTGCCTACCTTAGAGCAAAGGTAGATGCAAATCTTCACACAAAAAAAGGGAAAAGAAAAGAGAATCTGAGATTTGCTTTCTTCAACACTAGTCCACCCGAATCTAATGTTGCACATAAACAGAAGCTACAGCACCTGAAACGAAATGCCAAAAAAACCAAAAAGAAAAAAAGTCCATGAATAAATAAACCATTTAAATAATGAAAATCCAGATGATACTTTTCTACGGCACAGGACCCATAGAACCCTCTGGAAATCCCAAGAAGCTAAACGCAACCTAGAAAATGTCATTCGACGTCGACACCATTCGACTCGAGAGAACTCCCAAAAGAACGAAACGCGGTCTCAATTTCGAGCTACAGGATAAATGCATCGACGGTCCGACATTTCCAGGTCATGGAAATCGCTGCAGGAACAGAGGCAGAAAAACCCACCCGGATTGCTATTCAGACACGGCATGCAGAGTAAAAATCCAAAAAAAAAAAAAAATGAAAATGAAAATCAGGAACGAGCTTAAGGATGAATGACGACAGGCTCCGGACTCCGGACTGCGGTGAGTGGTGTGAGCGTACTTAGATTGCTCAACAAGAATCTATACACGTGCCCTTGTTCTGATTTGATAATTTCTGTGAAGGGTTCTAATTGCGCTGTAATCATTGTACGAACAAGCGTACAAGTGTGAGAGAAGCGAATGTGTCTTGATAGTGCGATCTATCAGCTGCAAGAGAAATGAGAGTCAAAAAGTCAAAAGAGCTCAGTCTATTTCAGCTGCATGGGCGATAAATTGCCTTGGTCACGAGCCTGATTGCGAATGCAACTACTCATTTAGCCATCGAATAGGCCAACCACAGGAGGGAAAGTATTTAGCAATTCCTTTGTTTTTTTTTTTGTTTTTTCTAAAAAGTGCGAATAAAATGAGAAAAACCTAAAGTGAGAGGTCCAGAGTAACGAAATGTTGGATGTTCCATTTGCTCCGCATATCCAAAGTAAAGATAAATGTCATGTTTTTGCTTAGTTTGAATTTTTAAAACTCTTCTCCACTATCCATCGAGAGAGTTTCCATGCATAAAAAGAGAGTGCTTTGCAGATTTATAAGGAGAAGGGGAAACTTGGGAGGATGAAGTATCAAGTGCGTAGCACTTGCCTCGCTTTGCCTCTCGTGCAATGAGTGGTGTGAGCATAGTTAGATTGCTGGACAAGAATCTATATCACATCACTGGCCTTGTACTATTGTTTTCCTTTTTCTTCCGTTAGATTACATAATATAATCATTCTACCGTCGTCATGAAAACAAGATACTTGCATATCATTTTTTGTTGATTGAAGTGCGACCGATCGTACACAGATGGACATTTAAAGTCGTGTAAAATTCCATCGCATTTTTTTTCTTTTTAAGATTAAAAGTTTTTTTAATATTTGGGTTATGGCATTAATCCTCTCATACCTACTAATTGGTATGCCTTGGATGTGGAAATAATTATTATTTAATACTAAGCATCTCCAAACCCTCTGTGAAAAATGTCTATTTAACATTTAAAAAACTCATGATGATCAGGTCTACCTTAAATAATTATGAGCCCATATGTACCCTACTAATATCGTTTTTCCTATTAAGATGCGAGCTAAAGCCTAAAAATTTGGAGCCAAAGCTTCCGAAAGACCTAAAGCGAGAAGTTCAATATGACAAAGTGTTAGATGCTCCATTTGTTTCCTGAATTTGAAACACAGCTATATCCCAAGCTTAGAGAGAGTAACCGAGAGGGCAGACAACAAATTGGAGAGGTGACGGCAGACGCCTGGACCTTCCCTCGAGTGTCTTTTCTCCAAATGAAAAAGAAGAAAAGAGAAGTTAGAGACGAAGAGAGAGAGAGCGTGTTACGTTGAGAAACATAAGGGAGGAGAGAGTAGATGGGAATGGAACGGAGGAGAGAGTAGATGGGGTAATTTGACAAGAGGGTCCACCTTGACACGCGTCGGCCAATTTATAAAGCGTTTTATCGCAGACATGGAAAATCTGATGTACCCAATATTTTGTCGCATGATATATTCCGAAGCCAGGGGGAAAAAATTCCCCTTTAGGTGCATGATATAAGCCGAAGCCAAATTGGAATTATCACAAGTGGGAGGCTTTACCAAAGCAGCTAGGTTTTCCACAGCAGAAACTTAAATCCTCGCCCAGTCAGGAAGTTTGACCATTCATATTGGGGGAGGAGAATACGTAACGAAATATATATTTATTAACTTTACCATGAGCGATCTTTCTCGAGTAGGGATTGGGTTTTACACAATTGTAAAACAATCGAATAACTTACATATAATTTTTTGCATAATTTTTAAATTTGAATAATCTTATAAATATCGGCAGGGAAAGTAAAGAAAAATTATTTTCTATTTTTACCTAAATTCAAATCAACATGCACACCTTTCAAACTGAGTTGATAAATGTTCAAACAAAGTAAGTACGTTATAATTCGCCTTTTCACGATGTGTTAATAATTCATATCAAAGCAGTAAATATCACATTTGTAAATATTTTGCAAGACCACTAGCCCTTGATTTTGATTTACACTGAAAAAATTATTCATGAACATCATACATAATGACCTAAAGGTCATAAAAGATCGGTAGATATTTATATCACATTGGTAATTGATCATATGCATTACTAATTGCCATTCTAGAAACTTTACTAACTACCCAAAAGTTCAAAACATTTCATTAATATGATGATAATCTTTGAAACATGAATATTAAGATTAGGCAGCTTAATAGGCTCAAACTTTGTCCACCATACCCCAACAAGAAGTAACAAAAACGAAGAGACGCACATGCATTAACGTTTCGTCCATCACAAGAGCTTGGGCAAAACATTTTGAAAAAAGGATCCTACTTTTCTGTGCTCTTAATGAACGGAATTAAATTTTTAATTGGTGAACTACATTACCTATTTTGATAATTAAAAAAAAAAAAAAAGACTTTAGATCCTAGTAGAATATAATGACAAAAAAGAATTGTCTAGGGACTATGTCGGCAAAGAAATTGAAGCATATTCAACTGTTCATCTTCTAACATTTTGGACAATTTTCCCTATCAGGGATAACTGTCCAAAAGTCTTTTGTCTTTTTGTGAGATGTATCATCAGCTACCTCCAAAGAGATCAATTATTTGATCCGAAGAAACAGAATAAATAAATGACAGATCATCTTCTTACAAATATAGAAAAGATGGAAAGTTGCTTTTGCAAAAGCATAAATCCGACCAGCTCATATTCACCCATATTTTTGGTTGAAGCTAATGCGCTAAGGCATGTCGCTGTGGTTAGCTTGATAGTTGTTTCCTTCAGGAGAGAACCTGATGGTAACCAGTAAGAACATGACAAGAACAAGATTCTATACTATATTAATCCAGACATCCGTCACTAGTTTGAGCCAAGAAATGTTCTCAAGCTTTATTTTTTAACCTCAATAATTTGACTTGTAACCTAAAGAATAGCTAATATGTTTTTTCCCAGAAGCAGAACGAATTGGTGAGTTCTTGCAAGTCACGGAGTTTCCATTAGCAAGACAAAACGCATTTGTACCAGACTAGAAACATATCTTGAACCACTTTATTCTCATGGGTTCGAACACCGTCAAAATGGTATCAACAACACCAACTATACAAGTTTGTTCTAAAATCGCCTATGGCCCCAGGGCGACAATTTAATTCCGTACTTCTATTTAACTTGTGACACACGACTTTCAGGAGAGGGCTTCACATAAAAACTATGCGGCCCTGCAGTGAATTTATCTTAACAATTCCTTGTCGATGATAGCATAGTTCGAACCATGGTGTGATGAGTGATGCGTAGTGCTAATTAAAGCATGAAAGGTTCATGGAGTCTGGGTTAAGCATCTCCTCATTACAGACGTAAATGTTCTCACGCATGCCAATTGTATGTGCTTTGCTATTTGTTTATGGAACTACATAACATTAACTGTCCCAAGAGAATCAGCAAGGTGAACAACTAAGCGAAGCACTGACAATCTTGAGGCTTTGCTCACCAGAACTCTTTTTAGGGCTTTTCATGGCCTTGTGCAAGTTCTCATTGGTATAGAACCAACATCATAGTTTGAGTTGGATGTGATTACTAGAGTTAACTGAACGGGCATATTGGACATGGTAGATTATTGGAAACTTATTAGGGAGAAATAAAAATGAAGGCCTGGTGAGCCTGGTTTCAACAAAAAAATTCTTGGAAATGCTTGCAAGAATACTCTGTTCTAACCTTTTCCATTTTCAATCATTAAAGGATAGAAATATGGTAAGCATAAGCAGCTCAACAGAGAATTGTCTCAAATAGATTGTTAATAAATGCGACTAGATCTGGTTTCAATTAACTCCCAAGTTCCGACCCAGATTATTGACCAGTCTAGATCTGAAACGTTGATGGATTATCTTAAAAAGGATGCCGACTTATCAATTGCTTCAAAGTATGTTTCGCAAGCAAACTTCTCCAAAGAATTCCACCATAAAGAAGCCTTATCATGAGAACTCTGTCAATTCTCGATGCAACGGCAAGTGTGTAGTCCCTTGACCTAGCATTAGGACAAAGCAAACAACTCTGTCACAAAGCAAAAAACACTCACATATCAACGCTGAACATGGTATCAGTTTATTACCAGCAGATGTGGAAGTTCACAAATTTCTGTCACCATCCATCAATATGAATCAGTGACATGTTTAGTCCCATGTCCTTGTGAGACTTCACTTGGCAGGAGCTCTTATTTCTCAACATCATTTTACTTGGCATCTTCTAATCTTTGGTTCATCTCCTCGTGCACTGAGACTTTCTCAGAAATAGTAAATAATTGGACTTCACTATGCTGATGCATGTTTGGTGAGTTAGACATCCGTTCAAGTTCCTAACTAGACTGATGTCCCCGAGTTCCTCTTTTGCTTGGCAATGTTGTCGTGCTTTTTGAGTATCAATTATAGTCCCCCACTAATTATCATTCAACCTGCAAGTAAGCATTGCCATTCACTTCAGTCACTGGAAAAGTGTATTCAGATGAAGTCCGACAACTCTCAACATCCATACGTTCAAGGACATGCCATGCCTCTTCTTCCATGGATGGGACTTCCGAATCCTCAAATCCATCATTCAAGGACTCAGGATGTATAGTTAATGTAAAGTAGAATTCGTTTGACACCTGTTAGGTTGATAGATGAAATAACAACAAATTTATTATGAGTATCTAAGACATGGTGATCTGAAACCAAGTCTGACAAAAGATATGGTAACTTCACAAAGGTTCAGTTCACCATTTAGATAGGACTGAAGAAAGACTTCAGTATCCCCCGACTAGGTAACCAATTCATTCTTATTTCTCTATTTGACCTTTCTTATGCATGATCATTATGTTGAAGGATGGTAGATAGCTTGGGCCCAAAAGAAGGGGGGGAGTAAAAAGATATATCCCCTAACCACAGCATCCTTCGACTTCTGATCAGAGTAACAGCATCAAAGTTTGGTATTTTTTTTTTTTAAATGTAACGCATGTGGGCCACTCGTACCTCACGTGACCTGAGCTCAGGTTGCATCATGTCAGCCACAACTTCCAGGAGTTCAGCTGGATTGTCAAGCTCCGCATACAGGACACAGCATTTGAGGCAGAGAAAATTGCCAACATCCGCCTTCATCCCAAAAATAATATCCTTCGTATTATGATCTTCCACCTAACAGATCCATACTTTCACACATATACATAAAACTGCAAGAGTGAAGGCTCAAGTACGACAATCCGTGCTTATAAAAGACTGACATCAGACATATCATGTAATCAATGCTACGGATCCACACTCAGCAGCTAAGTCATGCAACAGCGCAGCTAGACGTAGAAATACATCATGCGCTGGATGAGTACTTACAGGTCTCGAGAATTCAACATGGTCAACTTCAAAGAATCGGATTGACGAACCAGCAAAGGCATTCGCATTAAAATCCTCCAAATACCCTCCCATGAATATTCCTTTGCTGTGAATGGCATATTAACGAGTTCTCAAAACAAGTGTTGCTTCTCGAAATGATATCACTGTCTGCCAGTGCAGGCATATCACAGAAGACACGAACTTTGGCAAACAAAGCTTGGAGCCTGGACAAGTTATCCCCCTTAGCATCTATGCTACGTTCTTCTCTCCTTTTTCCTCATTTGATTCCTTCTTTTCTGCCTCTTGCCAAAGTAATTTTTCTCTTTATCTCAGGGGAGATGGGCTTAATTGGTGCTGATTTCCCAGTTCTAGAATCATGAGCTACGAATGAGAAATTGGCGGTAAGTGCAACTGAATATGAGGAATCCTGGATTTCTGCCAGAAAATACCAGTATGCGGTAAACAGCAGAATGGATCAGTAATGAGACTATATCATGGAAAGGACAACTTTATGAAGATCTGCCTCCTGAGTGTTGTGCTTGAACATGTTGAAAACCTTGACAAACTGCCAATATTTCTTGGCAAGAGGATGTTGATTAGCAAGTTTCTCCATAGTTTGGATGGGTTTGATTTATTAATTTTTATTTTTGGTAATAAGAGAATGGTGAATGGCTAGCAAATTAGCAAACTTCTCCATAGTTTTTATGAGTAGAGTAAAGTAAACATGCAAGAGTAAATATGGTTTGAAAAGAATAAACACACATTTAAGGCATGGAGATCAAAGTGACACCATCCTTCAGGATCAAGAGTAACGTGACTCCTGCAACTGTTTAGTGGCAGCAGGTGGAAATGTATGTTCTCGTCCTATAAGCCAATTAAGCAGTCATCAACTTGAGGGGAGAAAGTAGCATACTATCATCAATTGGAAGTGCTGTTTCATATGACACCTTCTGTGGACTGAGTTACTTCCAGGTGGATCTCCATCGACGAGCGCCCAACCCATGTAACAGCTCGCACTATTTGCAAGTCAGTGTCAATACGGATTGGCCTCGTGAGAAACATTCTGCCTAGGGAAGCAGCAACTAATAATAGAGGCCTTGTGTTGCTATTGTCGATGGAGCAATGCTGGTCCAAAAGCAAACGGCTGAATACAATGGGGATGTTCTGTTACACACGATTCAAATAATGAATTCCCACGCTATATGAACTACGGCTAATGACTAGAGAACTTAGGCATTAACCTTCTGGTTGCAGAACTCGACATGGACAAAGGTTGATGAGAATTTAGATATGCACATATACGAATGATAGAGACAAAGTACTTCTTACAGAAAAGCAGCATCATGTTGTTACAATATGTTCTCTAATTACCAGATGACCAATTCTAGATTATTCAAACAAGGACTTGACATTCAAACCATGAATATCAGAATACATACTAGAACTGATCACCCACCGACTAAGCACCAGCAACTGTCAGTTTTATGTCAGGAATTTATTGAAGCACCATTTGACTGTATTACCTAACTCTAGCAGTATCAATGACATCATATGCAATTCATCTTCTGCAGGAAAAGCCCATAGGAACTCTCTTTCTTACAATGACACAGTATGTAGGGACAAAAACGATCAAAATTTGGTTAAAACCACATTTTAACCATTGAACCATCGTTCAAACCGAGACATTTAAGCTGGAGAAGCAACGCAGAAAACCAATGTCACCACATTCAGAACCAGAAACAAAAGTATTACCATCCGATACTAATCTCCACCAGCGAGAGCATCGACATCTTCCACCAGCTTCCCCATCCTGATCTCATTCCAAGGATTCCTATACTGATCTCCGAGCAACGTAATCACTCGAAAACTCGTAGAAAACGCTCGCTCTCCTCCTAGACGGACTTCTCGGAGCCAATTCGCTCTCCGGCGACGCGGCACTCTCGGCCGCACCGGCATCGCCGACCTCCTCGAATGTCTCGGATCTCGCTTCCCACGGGGCGTTGGTGACGGGCGAGAGAAGTACGTACGGGGCCACAAGCTGATCGGCTTCCGAACCGACGAACCGGCGTCGATGGGCGGAGCGGCGGTGGAGGCCACCGGAATCGCGCTCGCCATCAAAGCAGATGCTCCGTCAACCGTCGTGGTGGAGCATCGGGGCGATGCGAGTCCCCTGGCTCGAAAGGAGGAGGCTTTGAGAGGAGACGGCGGACTACCCAACCAATGTACGGAGGCTGGCTCATAGACAACGCGCGAGTCGAAGAGGTTCCTCCAGTACGCGCCGTCGAACTTCTTGATGGCGTCCATGTCGTGCCGGACGTCGAGCAGGCCGAAGGGGAAGTCGCAGCCGAAGGGGACGCACTTAACGGAGAAGGCGTGGAACTGGCGGTGGCCGCGGGCCTCGTCCCTGATGTTGTGGACCGTCGCCGTCGCCGGGGGAGACGACGTCGCGGGAGGGTAGTGGCTGGTCAGGGCAGGGTCGGAGGTGGAGGCGCAGGACCCGGCGAGGTGCTTTCGGCCGACGGGGAAGTGTCTAGGGTTTGGGGTCAGAGAGGAGGGAGAGTAGTACATCAGCATGGAGGGCGCCGACGCCATTGCTTCTGCGTTGACAGTAGGAGGAGCGGCGGCGGCGGCGGCGACTGTGAGATGTTGGGGCTTGTGGAATTTTCTGTATTTTGTTTTCTTCCTTCATTTTTATTATTTTTTGGATTTATCATTTTCGGAAAATCGGATGATGAAACTCGCCGGGATATTCTGGAAATTACCCAGTTTATTCGTATTTTTTAGGCGTCGCTTCTTTCGTATCAAGCAGCAAAGAGACACGTGTTTACGAGCGTACAAAATGAAAAAAAGAGGTGAGAAAAAATGGCAATATTCCTAAATTTGCATCCCGTCGATGAGAAAATTGCTATTTTTTGTGTAAATTTACAATCTATATTATCGTTTTACCTCAAGAAGCACAACCTATTAAATTTTCTTCTTTTATTTAAAATATAGTTATAAGTATGAACCCATATATTTACTATAAATAAGAGTAGATACAAGCAAAGGCTTACTATGAGGAATAAGAATCTATTGGTTCTCCACATCAGTCACAGAGATGCACAAACTAGTAAATTTTATTCAAACGAACACTCGTAGAAATGCCCTGAGAAGGGAGGTAAATAAGATAACTTATGTGGATGAAATATCTAAGTAGAGTATTCGTTACGTTACCACACGCATATCGCTGCCATCCATATCATCTCTGCCGCGCCTCCTGTCGTTGGCAGACATCTCTTCCCAATATTCGCGGTACATGCCCCATTCAGGTTTGTAGAAGCAACCGAGATGAGCCATCAACAGCCAAACAAATGTAAGAAGCTCTCCCCTTTGCTCAGCACCTGCACATGTGTCTCTCCCTTAATATTAATTGCTGCATATAGCAATGTATTAACCCAAAAGTCGCTCATCTTCTCCCACTTCCTTTCCCCTTCATGTTCCATTTGGCGGGCCAAAAAGAGACCCTTGTTGAGCGGGGATTTCAAAGGGTCGGTAGGCATCTCCTCAGGAATCTCTTGGCCTCTTGCTTGAGGGGGCATTCCATCTTCCACTTCTCTATCGTATAATGTTTCACATATCCTGTTCAGATCCTTGGTCGCATGATCCTTGGTCGCATCACTTATGATGTCCCGTAGCTTGTGCAACGTCTTCGCCGATACCATTTGGGCAATTCCCACCATCGCCACCACAGACATCCAATTAGGCTTATTAAGTAAAAGATACAACATGTAATCAGAGAGGATCTTACTGAATTCCCTTTGATCAACTAGGGCCGGGTTAGGTGGGGATGTGGAGCTCACAGGTTCTTTTTCCTTGTTGTACCATATTTCAGTAGCAATATGCCCCGCTATAATCATGTTGTGCATATTAGCCTTGGTGAGATCTAATGAACTTTTGCCACTATCTCCCAACATTCCACTAGAGGAAGGCGATTACTTTTGACTACCAATTCCAACACTCCCGAGTCAATCATCGGCTTAGAGTTATTTTTCACCCAGTCAAAGATAAAGATCCATAACTTCTTCATAAAGAGATTTTTGGACATGTACTTCACATTTCCAATCAATGATTCTTTGCCACAGCATCTACCTATTGTCTCACCAGCTTCAAGGAAAGAAGAGATGATCTTGTCAACCATTTGAAGTGGAGAACCGCATATACTTTTGAAAACGACGATGCCCCGGTGCTGATTGCATTTACGTATCTTTCTTGGACTTTCCATCAATGCCTCGGAAAATAGGTTGCGAGCAGAGATAGATTCTGACCACCTTCGAAATATTAGTGGTGTATCTAAGACCTCGTAAGTAACCTTGGTGTTAGGTTTTACTTCACATGTGGCGTATTCGCGCTTCCTCAGGTAATCCGTGGCAGATACCAACTTGTAGAGAAATGAATCTAGTTTAGATGACCCTGTGGTGTTGTACTTGATTTTGGCAGCGGTCCAATCTGAGAAAACAACTATGAATAGAGCTATCCCATCAATAATTATCCCTCCAAAAAGAAGGATATAAGTAATTTTCACATCGAGTTCGTATAGTCGATACTTCTTCAAGCGATTGAACAGGCACAAAGCCACCACAATGCTAGTGAAGGCTATGATACGGAAAATGTAGATCCATTTGTGACGTATTGTCAACGCTTTTGTGTGGAGCTCCTCATAAATGAAATTGAGTTCAACTGATATCACCCTCAATGCATCCACCGCAGAAACTTTGTCGAAATAATCAATGCTCATTTTGCGTTGTTCTTTTGTGTAGATTAGATCTACGATGAAGATCTTGAAGATTTGAAAGAATGAGTAAGCATGATTCACCACAATGCTCTCGGCAAGCTCTGCTCCTTCTTCATTAGAACGTCCACATAGATCCCGATGAACAAAGAGTTCTTCGAGCAATTGCGACAAGTCTACGTCCTTGCTTGGCTCGTTGTACGAGAGCATTGATTCCTTGAGCTTTGGGAAGCTTGAGAGATAAAGTGCCAATGTCCTCTCCATAATTTTTATAAACCCTGCAAGAAACACCAGGATCGTTGGGATCACTAGTGACTTGTCGATAGGAAATATCCGCACATAGACATAGATGGCGGCACCGACTTGGAAGATGAGATTGAGTAGGTGCCGTTGCCAAAGTGAACTATCCTCAAGAGAGAAGGCAGTGATGGTGTCTGGACCACCAAGATGTAGCAAGAGAAATGAGGCCCAAAATGCCTGAATTGCTCCATCTACTTCTGCTACAAGGGCACTTGAATTGCCTTGGTTGTGAGTGATGAGCCCGACTGCAAATGCAGCTACGGAGTCAGCCATCAAATAGGCCAACCATAAGAGGAAGATGATGGGGCGGCTCGCTGTTTTCTTTCTAAGGGGTGCAAATAGAATGAGAGTGACTTGAAGCGAGAGGCTCGCACGACGAAGCCTCGAATATTCCATTTGTTCCACAAATCCAAGATGAAGCTAAATGCCATATTTTTGCGTAACTTGAATTTTGTCTCTCTCTCGATATAATTTCGATTACGACAAAACTATCATCAAAGTTCACATGCATCAAGAAAATAGTGCATTGCAAACTTTAGAAGGAAGCCTTGCAGTAGAAATTGACAAGCAAGGCAAATGGTTGGGAGGCGGTTTGGGTGACGTTGGGGAGGGTCAATGCTTGGGACTTTGAGACCTGGGAGGATGAAGAAGCGCATGCGGAGCACTGGCCCTGCTCTGCCTCCAATTCCCGGAAAGATCACAAGAATTTATATAACTGGCCTTGTACTGTGGTTTTCCTTTTTCCTCTCTCAACTTTGATAATATCACCATGCTGCCATTGTCATAAAACAAAGATATTTGCATATCAGTTTTTGTTGACTGAAGCTTGAGTTTTAAAACATGTATGCAAGTGGACATTTAAAGTAGTGTTAAACTCCGTTATGTATTTAAAAAAAAAATCAAAAGGTATATTATTGGGACAACTTAATCTTATTTTTAGCCCCGACAAATCAAATACTAACCATCCCAATCCTCCCTTAAAAAAAGTTCATCTTAACATTTAAAACTCATCTCGAGAAGGTCTACCTTAAAGAGATTAATTTTGAGCCCACATATGCCCTCCCTCCTAATACCACAATTCTAATTAAGACAGGAGCCAAAGCACAAATGTTTGAAAGCCAAAGCTTTAGAAAGACCTAAGTGAGAGGCTTAATATGATGAAGTCTCAAATGTTCCATTTATTCCACGTATCCAAATTGAGTGCCATGTTTTTGCTTAGTTTGAATATTGTAGCTTCTCTTTAAGATAATATTGGTTAGAATAATTTATATTGGAAGAATAGTAGGGAATTCTACACACACGTACATTGAAATAGTTCATTATTTGTTTGTCAACAAATATCTTGTGTAAGGTTGATGTTTTATCTTTATATTGATTCTGTCTCGATTCTACTTACACATCTATTTATAACTATCCAAGTTTTGAACTATGAAATTTCAATATCCACGATAAGTTAAAATATTTGGTGATCCTACATTTAACGAAACACTTGATATTATTGATGAGTAAGATACCATCAAAAAAGTTATATGAGTGTGCTTTTATAGGATAAGGATATCAACCACTCGAAGAACACCATAGTTCCGCAAAATATCAAATGAGCGTTCCTCAACACCATTATGTAATACCAAAATACATAGGAGAAAATATTTAGTGACTGCTGAGGTGGTACGTATTTTTTGCTCAAATCCAACGACAAATTGACACATGTCCGATGATGTGGAATAAAAGTAAAAAAAAAAAAAAAAAAATCTGCCTCCGTCCACCCATGGAAGCTTCCTCTCCGTCGTGCTCTCCGTCTTCCTCCATCCTCGCTCGCGGCCGGCTCTTAGTCCCTTGCAATTGGCAATAAACCGCCGGCGACTCCGCTGGTGGTGACGGCTGGCAACTCCGCTGGTGTCCGGAAGAGGAAGGAGAGAGAGAGCTGAGAGGTGAAAGTTTTTAAAAAATTTTATTTAAATTCCATGTTAGCTGACATGGATTGATGGACGTGTCGATATTTTAGTGGAATGAGTGAAAAATGTATGCCACATATGACGCTGATACGGTGGTAATAAACCACTAAAGATTTTCTCAATAGATAAGACATTTAATCAATATACAATGTAGTCATATGTGGCTGAAGAATGAGTATTGTTTGATCACACTACTATATTTTGAAGTATTAATTCCTCGGTTTATAGAGCCATATAAAAAAAAAAAACGCACAAAATTGATTGCACAAGCATCAATTGGACCAGAATTAAAGTTCACTGATGAAATTGAACATCTACTAAGAATTCAAAGACTAAATTTTTGTTTTGTTTCTTCTTTTTATTAATCTAAAAATACAATACTAGTTGATGAAATCGAGTAGTAAACGCTGTGATATATCTTTATTGAATCTTTAAATATGACTCACTTGTTCAAATAGTTAAGGAAAGTTTGTTGCATCATCTCTTTTATAAATCGGTTTATCATTTTCTCTTCACTTTTGTAAAGGGGTGCTCATGTTGATTTTAGACTAGGTCCTTTTATTATGGGTAAAATACCTAAAATGTATCTTATTGTTGACCCGGTGACTAATTAAACCCTCTACTTATACCAATACCATTCACATACCTTTAAGTAAAATCCTAAATTACAAAGATCCAATTGCCCCTTCTAACATACTCATTTAAACATCTTAGTTAGGGTTTGGGTGGTTTGGTTTTTGTTTTGTTTCGAGTTCTTTTGGGTTAATGTGAGAATTTAGGATTTTGAAGAGAATAACATTTTTATATATAATTGATGTAAATATGTAAAGTGGCCTCCAAAGATAGAACTCGAGTATGTATTTGATATTTTCAAAAGGGGAGATTTATAAGTGATAATTAGGACATGATTTGTGAGTCATGTCTTTTTTCTTCTTTTGAATTTTTTTTGCCAGAGTTTATGAGTCAAGTTTGGTTGACATTTGCATTAACCCGATGCAAATAAGCTTAGTCAATATCAACCATTGAATTACGTGGATCCCATACCGGGTCCACATAATTCAATGAATGGGATGCATTGATCTCATCATCTAATGTTTGATTTCATCATTGTTTCTCCTAGAGAAAGATAACAAGCTTCGAATTTTGAATTTTGTCTCTGGCATGGATGGACTTGGCAGTCAAAACTTCCCACCACCAAAAGGAAAACTTGTAGAACAGCCAGCGGCCACTTTTCTCATTGAGTGAGCAAGCCTTTATCTCGAGGATGTTACTGTGGTTGGATTTGGCCCACTCATTGTCCTCTCTATCACTGCCTCTATTTTCAAATTTATTTCATCCACGTGTGAATATATTTTGCATGAGCATTTACTTTGAACCCTTCTCCATATTTGACATCATTTCCCTGCAAAACTCGAAAGAATTATTAAAAAAGTTATTAACCTATTGCATAGATTCCAATTTAATTTTAAACTTTTCAATTTGATCAATTTAGTCCTAAATTTTTTGATAATTTACGTGACACGATCAATGCTAATATTGACAATTTTGGTGAATTTTTTTATATTTCTTTTCATTTCTTTTCTTTCAATTTTTTTTCCACCATGGCCGTTGAGAACCATTAGGGCCTCGCAATGGCCAGTGACCTTCGCCGATCACTGGGCGAGGACCGCCTAGCCCGTGACCGCAATGGCCTCATCAAGTGACCGGTGAGGGTTGCAAGCCATCACTGAGGCCCCGATGACCCTCACTAATCATGTTGGAAAAGGAAAAAGGAAAAAAAATTATAAAAAATTCAGAACTTTTTTTAAAAATTGCATAAATTGTCAACATTAACGCCAGTCGTACCACGTCCATGTCAATGATTTCAGGCTAAAATTGGCCAAAAAGACTAGCAAATCATTAAAAAGTTTAGGATTAAATTGACCAAATTCAAAAATTTAGAACTAAATTGACATTCGTATAACAAGTTTATAACTTTTTTGTACTTATCTCTTATGTGTTTGCTTTTCTATATGTGCTTGTCTACATCACTCATGCATATTTGACTCATTTATTAATCACGTCATACCTTTAAAAACCCAACATGACACTTTTATAAATGAGTCACACAACATGATACGTTTAAGGAATAGACCCTTACAAAAATATGCTCAAATGAGTAATAGAGGTGCCTAAGTGTATCTAACTAGATCACATTGACCCAGGTAATATGTTAACTCAATTAACTAATCGTGTATTGGCCTGTCCTAGACAGATTGCAAAGGTCAATTAGCAAAGAACACAATTTTTTATTTGTGTAGAAAAAGTTATTCCGTTTAAACTCAATTTGAATAAACTTACAATCATGTGTCCTTTTCAGGTCATGTTAATGAGGGTCTAATTCTCTAAAAACCCCCAACTTTAGGTGCAATCCCAAATTTTCCATTAACTTTTTTTTGTCTAAAAAAATTTCACCAAATTTTACTCTAGTCCTACATCTATCCACATGTCCAAAAATTGCAAATAGTTTCTTCAAAATTATGAATATTGAGGCCAATTAGAGATTCATTATCAAAACTTGTGTCTTCATAAATATTCTCTCCCTCGTATGAAACAACAGCAACCTCCTAATATTGATAATATTGAAGAAACTAATGACTATTTTTGGATAAAGGGTTGACAAGGGTAGATTTGGACTAAAGTGAAAGTCGATAATTTTTTAAAGACGAAAGAATATTTGGTTTGAATTGAGATTATAATGATTTTTTTATAATGAAATTAGGCTTGTTAATCAGTGGTGCAAAAAGTTGGCCATCCGACAAAGCGATGCTACAATTCTTAGCTTGATTCTTCTTCTTCAACTTGGACCCACTTCATATTCTTTTTTCTTTATTCCGTTTTTCCTTTAACTTAGATTTTTTTTTTTTTTTTTTTGCTTTTTTTCCTTTAACTTAGACCCATTTATATTCTTTCTTTTCCCCTTTTCACGCAATGCTCTTAACTTTTACGAGATTACGTGATTCGGGAGTCACACTTTTTCCTTTATAAAAGATTTTGACAGGAATTTGTGAGTCACGTTGGTGTCATATAGTTGATGCACAACTATTGGCTCTTTATTCCAAAATAAACTTGTTGAATAATTAAATTAATAAATTATACGATTGTACCTTAAAATCATTTACCATTTTCCTTGCAAAATTTGGAAAAAGTTGGTGTTTTGAGGTTTGGAAAAGGATAGAAAATTGTATCGGACATTCTAGTATGTTTTCCCAGATTTTATGTGTTTAACATTAATAATTCTTAAAATGCGAGGGAGCCATAAGAAAATAAACATGCAAAAATATTAAGCAATGTCATTTTCTTCCTTAAATCTACATTTGAGATCATATTAAATGAAGAAAGAAAGGATGAAGTAAATTCTCTGTATCTGTTAAAAGCAGAGATTTCAATATTGCCTTTTCCTTTGTTTTTCTTGTCGTTTTTGTGTTTTAATGGAATTATTTCTAAAAGCCACTATTAGTAGTTAGGGTTACGTGGATGAAAATTCTGTTTAGAGTAATTGAACGGAAAAAAAAAAAGAAAAAAAAAGAAAAAGGTCTATCCAAAGTGAGCTGTACGTGCAGAAATGGTTTGTGTGCAATTTGGTTTTGCAATTCAAGTGAATAACTACACGTATGAAACTTACTCGAAAGATTTTCTCCCTTGGACATTAATTTTATGAGATTAGTGTTCATATCAGCGGATTTCATTAATGTTAATTAATGAAATGATGACATTGAACGTTTAGCTCAAGTGACTAGTCAAACCGATTGTTTTGCAAACCTTGAGTGATTTAACGGGATTGCAACAAAATGTAACGTATACATGTTGAGATAACTCTTTATTTGTTTGTCAAAAAACTTTATCTATTCAAAAATCTAGGAAGGTAAAAGAATTATTAACCATCCATTCCTCAAATATAATGGAGTTCAAGATAGATCTAACTTGAGTTGGTTGAATCACTAGTGGGTAAAATTAAATTTTTGCAAATGCATCATGTGTCCCCAAAAGTGGAAGACGCCATTAGGTTATTAATTGTAAAACCCGACCATTATTATGTACTTGGCAAGATAATGACAATGTCCTTTCACTCAATTATGACCTTGATTCAACCAATGACAAAATTCCATAAGAAAGTTTAATTTAGCCAAAGAAATGGAAAAAAGAAAAATCGCCCTTTAATGTGGATGATTGATATTAGCCAAAGACATAAGGGAGTTACTATAAGTAGGACGCTCGAAGAAGGCATCTCCCACCAAAAGCAAGTGGCGACAAGTTTTTCACAAATCTCGGGGATCTCTCTTTATCTTTTTTCTAATTCTAGATTATTGATTACTTTGATTTGAAGTGGTCCCTTACTTTCTCTCCTTTTTTATTAGACAAGATTAACTATCATAAAATTAAAATTTATAGAAATATAAAATTAATCTATTAAGATTGCATGAGCTTAATAAGCTTGGTCCATATAACGAGCAAACTATTATTTTCTTCTCTTTCATCACCCTTTTGCCTTTTGTCCATGTAGGGCAAAATCTTCTTATTCTTCTTTTTCCTTACCTTTTTCCCTTTTTATATGCAAATCTATCATTTAAAAGGATTGAAAATTTCAGGTAAACTTATTGTTTATTTACAGATATCCCATGCATTAAATGATAGAAGAAAAGTATCATATGCATTGGTGATGCTTCTTGCTTTTGTTAGGTTCCTGTTTTATCATCAAATCGTTCATGGTGGCCATAGGTTTTCCACAAATCTTAGGGATTTCTCTTTATCTTTCTTTTTATTTTTGGATTATTGATTGCCTTGAACTAAAGTGAGTCCATTACTCTCTCTCTCTCTCTCTCTCTCTCTCTCTCTCTCTCTCTCTTTATCAAACAAGATTAACTGTCATAAATATAAATTTGTCCATTAAGATTGCATGAGCTCAATAAGCTTTGTCCATATAATAGGCAAACTATTCTTTTCTTCTCTTTCATCACCCTTTTGCCTTTTGTCCATGTAGGGCAAAATATTCTTCATTCTTCTTTTTTTCTTAACCTTTTCCCTCTTTATATGCAAATCTATCATTTAAAAGGATCGAAAATTTCGAGTAAAGATTTTGCTTATTTACAGGTATCCCATACATTAAATGATGGAGGAAAAATGTCATATGCATTGATGATGCTTCTTGCTGTTGTCAAGTTCATGTTTTATTGTCAAATCATTCCTAGTGGCAACAGATTTTCCACAAATCTCAAGGATCTCTCTTTATCTTTTTTTTTTTTTATATTTCTGGATTAATAATTGCTTTGAACCGAAGCGATTCCCTTACTTTCTCTTTTTTATTAGACAAGATTAACTATCATAAAATTAAAATTTATAGAAATATAAAATTTGTCCATTAAGATTGCATGACCTCAATAAGCTTTGTCCATATAACGGGCAAACTATTCTTTTCTTCTCTTTCATCACCCTTTTACCTTTTGTCCATGTAGGGCACAATATTCTTCTTCTTCTTTTTCTCACCTTTTCCCTCTTTATATGCAGATCTATCATTTAAAAGGATTGAAAATTTCGAGTAAAGATTATTGCCTATTTACAAGTATCCAATGCATTAAATAGCAGAAGAAAAGTATTATATGCATGGATGATGCTTCTTGCTTTGTGCCAAGTTCATATTATATCATCAAATCGTTCCTAGAGTCAACAAGTTTTCCACAAATCTCAAGGATCTCTCTTTATCTTTCTTTCTATTTATGGATTATTGATTGCTTTGACCTAAAGTGGTTCTCTTACTTTCTCTTATTTTTTATTAGACAATATTAACTATCATATAATTAAAATGTATAGAAATACAAAATTTGTCCATTAAGATTGCATGAGCTCAATAAGCTTTGTCCAATAACGAGCAAACTATTATTTTCGTCTCTTTCATCACCCTTTTGCCTTTTGTCCATGTAGGGCAAAATATTATTCTTCTTTTTTCTCACCTTTTTCCCTCTTTACATGCATATCTATCATTTAAAAGGATTGAAAATTTTGGGTAAAGATTATTGCTTGTTTACAGGTATCCAATGCATTAAATGACAAAAGAAGAGTATTAGATGCGTGAATGATGCTTCTTGCTTTGTACCAAGTTCATATTTATAGCCAAATCATTCCAAGAGGCACAAATTTTCCACAAATCTCAGGGATCTCTCGTTGTCTTCATTTCTATTTTTGGATTATTGATTGCTTAGACCTTAAGTGGTTCCCTTACTTTCTCTTCTTTTTTATTAGACAAGATTAAATGTCATAAAATTAAAATTTATAGAAATATAAAATTTGTATGTTAAGATTGCATGAGCTCAACAAGCTTTGTCCATATAACAAGCAAACTATTATTTTCTTCTCTTCCATCACTCTTTTGCCTTTTGTCCTTGTAGGGCAAATTATTCTTCTTCTCCTCTTTTTCTCACCTTTTTCTCTCTTTATATACAGATCTATCATTTGAAAGGATTGAAAATTTTGAGTAAAGATTATTACTTATTTACAAGTATCCCATGCATTAAATGGCAGAAGAAAAGTATCATATATGTTGACGATGCTTCTTGCTTTGTGTCAAGTTCACGTTTTATCGTCAAATTATTCTTATCTCCATTTTATGTGCACATCCATCTATAATTACCTGGGTTTCAAACTATCAAACTTCAATAGGTAGCGTAGTGAAATGTTTGGTGATATCACTTCTAACAAGACAATTGATATTATTGATAAACAAGATACAATCTAATTGAGTCAAATGAGTGTCTTTGTGAAGGATAAGTAGGTTTTCTTCATTTTCATTTTTTTTTTCCTAAAAATCATGTAAACCTAAGTTTTCATGCGAGGAGAACTCATATGACAAAAATTAAACAAAGTGTTATATCAAACAAATTACAACAATATAATCACAAGCAATACAGTAAGTAGAACCCGAGTCATAAATATAAAAACACCTTGCTTTTAAGCCACAGATAGGACTCCCGTAAACTAATGTATATACGCAATCAACCTAGTTTAAGACAAGTAAATTTTCCAAGCGAGGGGATAACGTTGCCGGATTAAACAAAAATGAAATTCAATTAAGAATAAATCAAACTTAGCACTAAAAACACCACTTTTTACCGAATGCCTCTCCAATTTTGTTATCCTTTTTTATTTATTTCTTTTTATTTTTCCTTTTCATCCATGATAAACATGATTTAAACTCTAGCTATACTATATGCATGTTAAGATATAATAAACTAGATACAAGGCTAGAAATTGAACTACGATATCATGCAAATATGTGATTATGACGTGGAGACGATGTAGTCATATAAAAGGAATGTCCTGAGATACGTGGAGACCCTTAGTGAGGCCGAATGGAAGCTCTAGGCTCGTTGCCAGCCCCTTGGGTGGTATAGGCAGCAGGTTTGGACCTCTATTCACCCACTAGGTGGCCCCAAACCAACCCGAAACACATCGAATGAACACTCAAGAGCCATGAACATGCCATACAAGCCACAGTTCAGCAAGCCCAAGTCTCAACCGCGAACTTCCTATAGCGAACCAAGCCCAAAAGATTTCCAGAAACATACTAACTTGACAACAACTTGATTGCAATTGGTTCTAACATGCAACTCCGCTTAAATGCAAGGATAGATAACATTCGTAACACATTAGATGAAGCCAAGCATACCTTCAAATCATTCCTAAGAACCAGTTTGCATGTGACATACGTGGGATATACAAACTAAACAAATGGTTTAATCTAAACATAAATAACATCCAACACAAGAGACATCACAACACCCTAATCTAATATTACAAGAATAACGACATCAGCATAGACGAGGATGAGCCTATATAATCCATGGAGACACTAGGCCAAGCTTCAATACCGGCCTAAACCATGGCACACAAGCAATATATCAAAGCAAGCATGAACAAATGGTAAGGATCTACTTAAGCATGACCCTTAAATCATGAGAAAATTGTCCAAAAGTTATAAACCTATTACAATTTTGTCAATTCGGTCTTAAACCTTTTTACTTTTTGCCTATTGAGTCCATTCAATTTTGGCCAAAAATTGCCAATATGGACACCTATCGTGTTACGTGGCATGGCCGATGCGACGTTAACAAATTTTAATAATATTTTAATTTTTTGCAAATTTTTATTAATCTTTTTCTTTTTCTTTTTCTTTTCTTCTCTTTTCCTTTTTTTCTTTTTTTCTTTTGTTTTTCCCTTTTTCCCAGCAATGATTAACTAGCCGAGGCTAGCAGCCTCAAGGAGCGTTGAAGTAGGCCAGTGACGCTTTCGATTCGACCTTTTCACCTTCTATGACCGCAAAACAAAGCAGAACAGTGGGGTCCCAGGTTAACTATGGTTGGTGGCTTACTGCGAGGAACAACAATAAATGGCACGGAGAAATTTCTTGGCCACGACTGGGTTGCTTTGATGGTGCTCTCTGAGAAAAACCCCAAAATGAAGATTCCCTCCTTCGCCTCAAAACCAATCGTGCTCTCTCGTACCTCCCCCGTTGGTGTATGGATGCCGGGTCCCAATCTCCTTGAGGGAGCCGTGACGGAGAGAGAGATTTTCTCCACAATTACGGTCCTACTAGCCCAGATCTTGACAATCAACGATCCTTGAAGCTACTAGCCTTGACCCAGTCGCCCATCGCTGGGCGAGGGCAATCGAGTGAGGGTTGCCCTCGCCTGCCTGGGCGAAGGCTGTGACATCCTGATTTTCCAATTCTGGTTTTAATTTAATAAGTCGGGCATTTCATCTTCGCGTCTATAGCTTTCTTCTCTAAGTTGGCCACTCACGAGATAACTAGTCTATCAGGTGAAGCCGTTAAGGAATCTAAACGCAATAGACTTGAGAATTCGACCAGGAACCAACTGCTTGACCGTGCTAATCTGCAAGGGTCATTACGGCACAGATCGATTAGAGACCAGAGATAGGTCGATTCGACAGAACCATGTGATTAAATGTGGGTGATTCCACTTAATTGCAAAATTTTGATCGATCGGCACTAGACCGATTTCTCTGTCGTTTTGGTACCCTGTGTCCGTATTTGAAACCTCGAGATTTCCATGACAACCGAGAGTCGCCAATGTGTCGAAGATGCACTTTGTGGCTTGAAAATAATCAACCACAGGTCAATTGCACTGAAAATTCCTAAAAGCTACCCGGTAGATTAGGACGCGCTCATATCGCGCCAGATTGAAATTAACCGAGAAATTGAACTCGATTATTGAAATTGGAAGTTCTGTTATGTCACAAATCATTTTAGGAACGTCGACTCATCCTTAGAAGATTTTTCTACAAACCGAGATTTTTGGCAGAAAAGCAAAGTAAGGCCGTTTTTGTTCGGGAAAGTCAGAGGGCCGGTTTTGATCGCATCTTTGGGATGAAAGTTGGATCATATGACGGGAAAAGTCATGAGATGGACGAGGACACCTTGGCGGATTTATTTGGGCTTCAATTTAATTTGTTTGTTTGAGAATTGAGCTCAATTGAGTAAGAATTGAAGGAATTGAAGAGGATTGAATGGAAATGAAGGCCATTTGCACAAAATTCGTATGCCATGGGGGGAGCAACATTTCAGCCATGAAGAGAGACTTCTTGAGGAAGATTTGAGAGAGAGAATGGCTGAGGATGACAACCCAAGTGGTGGGGGCAAAGCCAATGAGAAGATGGCAAGTGTTGAGCTCTAGAGAGCCCAAGGAGACCCCCCACTCTTCAGCAGCTTCTTCTCCCTTAATCCAAGGCTTTCTCCATTGTTGTTGAAGGAGGAAAAGCTCAAGAGAACCAGAGGAAACTGAGCTCACCAGCCCCTCCATCGTCGCACGCCCGGAAGGCCATCGTCGGCCGTTTTCCTCCCCTGTTTTCCCCTCGTTCCAGTTTCTACTCCAGCCGACCTTTCGCCAAAGATCCGAGTAAAAAGTTATCTTCCCGGACGAATCAACCAACGCTTCACCCACCGTCGCGAAGAGCACATCCAAACCGTTTAGAAGGACTTGACGGTGCCCCGAAAGGAGCCCTGTAGCCTCCCGAAATGGGGCGCGAAGGAACGGCCCTCCGGACCGTCTGGAAACCGCCTGGTTCCGCCTGTTTCGCGGTTTTCAGCCATTTTCTCCCCATTTCTACCCTACCTCCACCCATACCAACCTCCCATAAGATCCCCAAGACCCTCGGGAGCCACCGGTTGCCAACCACCCGCTCGCCGGAGCTCCGATTGGCCCGTTTCCTCGACGTTCAGCCCTTCTTCTTCTCTAGTTCAGTCCTTGGAACAGAAGCAGCAACCAGCAAGGTTTTGGAGACTTCGAGGCCCATTTTAGGTGTCTTCCCGGCCTTGGTTGGTGTCGCCGCCTTGAGGTTTATCGCCTGCCTTGGTGTCGCCTTCGCCGTAGACTCGCCGGAATGTTAATATGGTGAGTTTATCCTCTAATTCTTGCTTAGTAAGTTAATGACGCTTAAGGGGTGTTTAGATTAGTCTAATTAGGTTTAGGTGGTTAGATTAGTTTATTTTAATGTAAATTAGATTAGTTGTATGATTAGTTTAATGGGTGTTTAATTAGGGCTAATTGTATGATTAAATTAGTGTAATCTTGTTTAAGCCCTAATTAATTATTTTTAATTAATTAATTATTTCGAATTTATAAATATTATTTTATTAAATTATATTATTATAATATAATATTTAATTATTTAATTTTCGGAATTAAATTTAATTATTTAATAATTTCGAAAATTTTGCCTAGGGATGGCCTAGGTCTTTAGAATTTCGTGTCGATCATAGCGGTGCGGTCGGTTTGTGCTAATTGTATGTTTAAATTAAGAAATTGAGTGATTGATGATTATGGTTAATAATTCCAAAAGTGTGGAACTGAATGATATTGATGAAGTTGTGGTATTTAACTTGAAAATACCCGGTGTTGGCTTTTAGCACCGTAATTGGTTTGTCTGACTAGTTTGAATCGTTGGTTGTTATTGGATTGAATATCCAGTTCTATGGTTTATTATTGAATGATCAGCTTTGGTGAGCATTTGTTTATATATATGTATCAGCTTGGGCGAGCAATTATGATATACATACATATATATATACATCAGCTTGTGTGAGCATCATTGTCAGCTTGTGTGAGCACTATATATCAGCTTGTGAGAGCAATGATCGTTTATCAGCTTGTGAAAGCAACGATCCATTCATCAGCTTGTGCGAGCTATCATCTATATATCAGCTTGTGTGAGCTACCATCTATATATATATATATATCAGCTTGTGAGAGCATTGCATCCATTTCAGCTTGTGTGAGCCGTGATTGTATTGATGGATGAATAGACGATATGGTTTAATAGATGGTATGAATTGATAGATGTGTGGATCGTATGATATCAATTGGATTGATTGAATTGATAGACCGATGGGTGTGTCGGTAGTTTCAGCTTGTGCGAGCATTGTTTGAATATGAATTGTACCGACGTGCGGGGAAGAGCGAGGCGAGGTAAGTCCTCTGTCCTCTTTGTGTGGCTAGAACGCTCTGAGGCGTATTTTCTTCCTAATTGAGTCTTAGAGGGTAGGACTTGCTGAGACATTGTCTCACCCCGTTGTGGGCTCAACATTTTCAGGTCCTTAGATGGCGGTCGTGGAGGACTCGAAGCCATGGACATTTGTGGAGGTGGAGACCGAAGAATCGGCGAACGTGTCTAACTAGTTGGTCTTAGGACAGTTCCCTTTTTGTTGAGCCGGTCTGTTTTGTAGACAATCCAGTGATGTATATAAACCTATGTGTTTATAAGAAAGCTTGTTTGGTTGTGATTGATTGCCTGCTTTCCTATCCCAAGTTAAATGTTGTCAGGGGATTTGTTTCACTTCCGCATGCGTAATAAAAAGAATGGGTCGGCGACGTGTCCTGGGAAGTCGCATATTTCTATGGACCAAAGTGGGATGTGCGCGCGCTCGGAGGATCGGGGCGTGACAAAGGCAGCCCTCACTAGCCCAGGCCTGGGTGTTCCTCGCTCGAGGCTAGTGACCTCCTCTGGCCATAGATGAGGTCTAGTGGAGGGAAAATGGGCAAGACGAAAAGGAGAGAAAGGGAAGAAAGAAAAAAATTAAAATATATATATTGAGAAAAATATTAAAAATTATAATAAATTGTCCACATTAGCACCGGCCATTCTACATAGCATGGCTGATGTCCACGTCAGTAATTTTTTGCCAAAATTAGCTGGATAAACTCCATTGGCAAAAAGTGAGAAGATTTAATACTCAATCGATAAAATTGATAAATTCAATACTGAATTAGCAAAAGTACAATAGGTTTTGGACTCTTTAGATAATTTTCTCCTAAAATGACTCAATTGGTAAAATTAAAAAATTTAATAAGTTTATGACTTTTTAGACAATTTTCCCCTAAAATCACAACCAAGTAAGAATATCCAAGAAAAAATGATTACACCATTGGTCTATGGTGATGGAATGGAACACACTAAACCATAAACCAAGATGAAACCTAGACTCCACAGGCATATATTACGGGTTAGAAATAAAAATAAAGGCATGAAGAACAACTAAACAAAATGCTATAGAAAGGTATCATTGCTAAGAGGAGAGTTATAGAACCAGTAGACCGAGGTAATGAGCTTGCAGTGCCTGTGAGAGCAAGGCAAGCTTACCTCGGCCTCAATCTATGATCCAGAGTGAGGCAAATTCTGTTGGAAGATCTTAGAGTCAATTCTGATTATAATTGATTCTAGTAGATCTTTGATTAATATAGTAAATAGGAAATTATGGAATTTGATTCTTGTATTTTATTTTTCCTATTTTATTCTTTTATTCTTACATTATAAATGTACAATGCAATGTCATACATAAGAATATACAGAGAAATATTTTACCAAAATTCCCTTCTCTTTTCAGTCATGGTATCAGAGCTCTCGCTTCCTGGCCTCGCTTTCGCAACCTTCTGAATTGCCATCGTTTTTTTTTCTGGTCTGTCGCTGCACCTTCCTCCTTGCAAAACAAACCAGCAAAGCGATTAGGAATTCAATCTAGATACCATGGCAAAGGATAAAAATGTTATGAGTCCCTCAGTAGAAGACTCATCACCCCAGGATCAGACGATCTCATCTTCTCATCAAACTGGATCGACTGAAGAAGGGCAAGTGACCAACATTGTCTCGGCTCCTGCCCCTGCTCCAGTACAGATTCCAATGCCGACTTACTGGCCCCCAGCCCAGTGGTAACCCCCTCAATGGACAACTGGATCTGGACAGCCATGGCCTCAGTACCCATATGGAACCGACCCGACTAATGAGTCGAGCCAGATAGCTACGGGTCACAGACCCGGATTCATGCCAGGTCAAGGAATGGAGCCCTACCTGGTTCCACACGAAGCGCCTTACGTGTTTCCGTTCAACGGCGGCCGACCTGAAATTGGAGATCCGCTTTACACGTCACTGGAGAACGGGCCAGAGTTACGCCCGATCAACCAGCAGCTCATCGGACCGGCAAATTACCATTCTTGGGCTTAGGATCTCCGGCAATCACTCGTCACCAAGGCCAATGAGGGCTTCATCGAGGGAATTGTGCCCTACCCGACGGACGAGCGATTGCAGAGGCACTGGCGGCGTTGTAATCAATTGGTGCGCACTTGGATCAGGAACTGCTTGGCACCTGATGTCGCCGCCGGCCTCGCTTCGATAGAAGACTCGAAGAAGTTATGGGATAACATACAAGAAATGTATGGAAAATCAGATAGGGCGAGACTTTTTTCCTTGACACAAGCCCTAGCCGAATTAAAACAAGGCAACCTCTCGATCACCGCCGTTTTGAACTGGCTATCGGCCCTATGGAACGAGATTGAAGTGGCTGAGGACAAGTTGGAGGGACCGGAGGTCACTCTCCGATGATACTATGCAATCAAGGAGAAAGAGAAGGCCACCCGATTTCTCCTTACCTTGAATGAGTCGTACGTCGTGTTTAGTTCGCAAATCCTTGCGATGGAACCCCAACCACCACTCGGCCGGATCTTCCAACTGGTCGTGCAGGAAGAAAACCAGCGGGTTGCCGTGACTGAACAAGCTCGAGTCAGTGAAGGAATGGGATTCACGGCGTTTCCATCTAGGCTTGTTTCGACGGAAAACGTCACCGGAGCCGGAGGAGGTTTCGGAGCCACAGGACAGTCGCGGGGAAGAGGTTTCGCGGCCGTAGCGACGAAAGATGGAGAAGATAACCCTAGGTTTTCACAGATAGACGGCTGGGATCGTAGACATGGATCGGACGGCTTGGATAAAAGCGCTAGATCTGACGATCGTGGGAGGCGTGCTAGATCAGACGGGTAGGATCTCTTTTCTGGAGTGGACGGCTGGGATCGACGCGCAAGATCAGACGGCTTCAATTTCATGAATTACTCCACTGAATCGGACAGTCGGCATTTTGCCACATCAGCACCAGTATATAAAGGATCCTACGGCACACGAAATGCCACGTCAGCATGAAAGGTCAGTGGATAAAATTCAAAAATTAAAAATAAATATTGTGAATATTGCAAACGTCCACACCATACTATTGATACATGTTGGAAATTACATGGGAGACACAATAATAAAAAGGAAAATGAGTCATCAGTCTATCAGGTCTCTGCACAGAAGAGTGGTGGAATGTCTCAGCAGACTATCACCCAAGAACAATATGAAAATATTGTGCAAGCTTTGAGCCAACTCAAGACTGGTGACACTGGTGCAGGATTCTCAAGTACTTTTCTCCATGAAAGAATTCATTATCTATTGATGCATGGATTATCGATTCAGGCGCAAGTGACCACATAATTTGTAATGAGTACCTATTTTCTCATGTCCATCAAAACACACATTCTCCTGTTACGGTGCATCTTCCAAATGGGAACATTATGAATGTTACCAAAATCGGTACTGTACATCTTGGTCAAAACTTTGTCCTTAAAAATGTCCTATACATTCCAGATTTTGAGTTTAATCTTATTTCTGTCGCAAAAGTATGTATGGACAATTCCTGCAAAGCCATATTCAATTCCAAAAATTGTGTCTTTCAAGACCTTTCGACTAGTAGAGTGATGGGCTTGGGTAATGAGGCACAATGACTTTATTTTTGGGTCAATTCTCCAGGAGATTTAGAATTATTGAATAAAGGCATTTATTGTAATGCAATAAGTTATAATAAAAATCTCCTTTTGCATTAACGATTGGGTCATAATGCTCGATTTCCCCATCCAAAATGCCCCATATGTCCTTTAGCTAAACAAACTTGAGCATCTTTTCCTGTTAGTACATATCGAGCCAAAAATCCTTTTTCTTTGCTTCACATGGACATCTGGGGTCCCTATCATACTTCTCATCATGATGGATCTCGCTACTTTCTTACAATCGTTGATGACTATAGTTGTGCCACTTGGCTATATCTTATGCAGTCAAAGAATCAGACATTTATTCATTTATCAAGTTTTCTTTCCTTAATTAGGAATCAATTTGATAAATCTGTACATCGAATTCGTACAGATAATGGGCGAGAATTTTTCACTTCTGATTGCACAACGTTGTGATATACTCATGGGATACTTCATGAAAGTTCTTGTACTTATACTCCACAGCAAAATGGAGTTGTAGAAAGAAAACATAGACATCTCTTAGAAGTAGCTCATGCAATTAAATACCAAGCCTCAGTCCCTAAAGAATTTTGGGGAGACTGTGTGGTCACAGCTGCCTATCTGATTAATCACATGCCAAGTCGAATTCTTCATGGTAAAACTCCATTTGAGATGCTTTATAAGAAACAACCATATAATAGCCATCTTAGAGTATTTGGTTGTTTATGTTATGCAACAACTGTGGGTCCTCGAGATAAAATGAGCCCTCGTGCAACACGATGTGTTTTTATGGGATACCCTTCTCTTCAGAAGGGTTATCGTGTCATGGAATTTTCTATAGTGCATTTATTTACCAGTAGAGATGTTGTTTTTCATGAAGACACTTTTCCTTTTTTTAAAAGAGAAGCTGCCTTCATCACAAGACAATTTATCAAAAAACAATCGGTTTCTTTTGTCTGATGAAGATTTATCATTAGCGCCTGGTTTTCTTATGGCGCCTCCATCCTCTATGACACCGGCACCAGTGGAATTCTCAAATCCAGAGATGGGATTACCAACTTCATCCAAGGAAGTTCCTCCATCTACTTCAACAGTAGACACAACAGAAATGGCTACTGAATCATCCGTGGCCTCTGAGAATATGGTTGAGCTACCTCGTCGTTCTGGAAGACAGACTCACCCACCTACGTGGACTAAAGATTATATATGTTCTGCTGCAAACTCTTCAAGTACACAATATCCTGTTTCATCCTATGTTTCCTTCAATCGGTTATCGGCAGAATATATGTGTTATATCAGTCGAATTTCAGAAGAACATGAGCCATCTTCATTCACTGAGGCAGCAAAAGATCCCAAGTGGCAGAGTGCAATGGAGTCCAAACTTACTGCACTCATGGAGAATCATACTCGGGATGTTGTTCCCTTACCACCACATCGAAAACGGATCGGATGTAAATAGGTTTACAAGATCAAGTTCAAATCAGACAGTTCCATAGAACGCTACAAGGCTAGGTTGGTAGCCAAAAGCTTCACTCGAAGAGAAGGCTTTGATTATCACGAGACATTCTCCCCAGTTCCAAAGGAAGTTACCGTCCGGTCTTTTTTATCTGTTGCGGCAATACGAAATTGGTCCTTACATCAGATGGACGTCCACAACGCCTTCCTTCATGGAGATTTAGATGAAGAGATCTACATGGATCTTCCTCAAGGATTACGCAAATAGGGGGAGTATCGGGTATGTCATCTTCGCAAATCCTTGTATGGGTTAAAACAGGCATCTAGACAGTGGTATGCCAAGTTTACTGCTGCATTAACCAATGCAGGTTTCCAGCATTCCAAACATGATCGTGCTTTATTTAGACGAAATGAGGGAAGTTCATCAATTTATTTGTTGATATATGTTGATGACATATTGGTTATGGGAAACAATGATTATCATGTTGCAAGATTCAAGGAATATTTGCACTCCAATTTTCATATCAAGGATTTGGGGCCTCCCAAATACTTTCTTGGCATTAAAATTGCCAGGTCTGATAAAGGAATTTCCCTCAGTCAAAGGAAATTTGTCTTGGAAATCATTTTGAAGCTGGATTATCGGGCTGCAAGCCAGCAGTAATTCCCATTGAACGGAATATCAAGCTAACGACACATGAGTATGATCTCAATTCTTCTTCATCAAACAAGGATCCATTACTTAGGGATCCGTTAGGGTATCAGCGACTTGTTGGGAAGTTGATATATCTTACCATGACAAGACCTGATATATGTTATGCCGTGCAAATACTTAGCCAATTCATGCATATGCCAAAGGAGTCACACATGAATGCAGCCTTGAAAGTAGTAAGATACTTGAAGGGATGCCCAGGGCTCGGTATATTTCTATCTCGTGAGTGTGATATGGGGATGATAGCATTCTATGACACTGATTATGCTACATGTCCAATGACTAGGAGATCCATCACCGGTTTTTGTGTTAAATTGGGAAAGTCATTGATTTCGTGGAAGACAAAGAAGCAATCTACCGTGTCATTGTCATCAACTGAATCAGAATATCGAGCCATGGCGAAAACTACCTGCGAAATAGTCTGGATACGAGGACTTCTTTCAGACTTAGGAATACAGGTCAGTGGACCGAGTGAATTGTTCTGTGATAATGATGCTGCACTTAAGTTAGCAGCAAATCCAGTTTTTCATGAAAGAAAAAAACACATAGAAGTTGATTGTCACTTCACTCGCGACAAGATCAAAGAAGGAGTTCTTGTGACAAAGGGCATCGGAACAGTGAATCAACCTGTAGATATTTTCAATAAGCCGCTATGCCAAAGACAACACAAGTTTCTATTGAGCAAGCTAGGTGTCCTCGACATATATAGGCCACCAATTTGAGGGGGAGTGTTGGAAGATCCTAGAGTCGATTCTGATTATAATTGATTCTAGTAGATCTTTGATTAATACAGTAAATAGGAAATTGTGGAATTATGATTCTTGTATTTTATTTTTCTTATTTTATTCTTTCATTTGTTAAAATATGTCTCGAGTTTGAGTCCAATGTGAAATTCCGAATATTACGAATTGGATATGTTGCGGACGTTCAAAATTGAGCAAAGAAAATCCGAAGATCAACTTCCCAAAGTTTGAATATGCATTGGAGAATTTGGCCGCTGAAATAGGAAAGTTCAACTTGGACTTGGACTTGGATTTTGTTTAAAATATACAGAGATATGTTTTGGATAAAATCGTTTAAGATAAGAAATAGAATCCTATGAGAAGTCGGCGAAAGAATTAGGGTCTCACTTATATATATAGACATGTGGCCGTGGATGAAAAAGAGCGTTGATCATGAAGAAGTGTTCTTGAAGCGCCGTCTAATTGTCGAGTGCTTGGGAGGGATTTTTCTTTGTCGTTCTTGTCCGTGAATTACATCCAAGAAGATTTAGTGTTCAAGCCAATTAAATCTTGTGGTAAGATTTGCGTATAATTCCTTCGTGAGATTGAGAGATTATTTCTTGAGGAATTTCGGGGCTAAACACTGAGTGCGTTATTGGGTGTAATTGGGGCTTGGGAAACACCGAGAGAGTGTTTGAGTGACTTGAATGTGTAATCTCCTTGTATCGCTTGATCTATAGTGAAATTTGCTGCTGCTCTCCCCGTGGACGTAGGTCTTTCCGATTGAACCACATAAATCTGGTGTCCGATTTATTTTCTTCTTCTATCTATATTATTGTTCGATCGCTTGCCTTTTTGCAACAAGTGGTATCAGAGCCAGGCTTGGCTGAGTTGAAGCGAATCGATGGCGACAAAAGAAGTTAAAGTGAGAATCGACAGATTTGATGGGAAGGATTTTAGTTTCTGGAAGATGCAAATTGAAGATTATCTTTACCAAATGAAACTGCACTTGCCCTTGTTTGGGGAGAAACCAGAGGCGATGAAGCAAGCTGATTGGGATTTGCTGGATAGACGAGCTATGGATGTTATTCGGCTGACGTTGGCTCGTAACGTCGCATTTAACATCTTGAAGGAGAAGACCACTGCTGATTTGATGCAAGCCTTGTCGGATATGTACGAGAAGCCCTCTGCGATCAACAAAGTCTATTTGATGCGACGTCTGTTTAATTTGAAGATGAATGAAGGTGCGTCAGTTGCAGATCATGTCAATGAATTCAATGTGATTGTTAGTCAATTGAGTTCAATTGAGATTGACTTTGAAGATGAGGTACATGCTTTGATTCTGTTATCCTCATTGCCTGATAGTTGGAATACTACTGTTACTACTATTAGTAATTCCTCTGGGTCAACAAGTTTGACGTTTGATGGGGTTCGAGATTTGATTTTGAGCGAGAACATCCTTAGAAGAGAATCTGGCGAACCTGTATCTGCTGCTTTAGTAGGTGAAAATAGAGGAAGATCTAGAACACGTGTGGGTAACATTAGTACTAATATGAACAGGCGTAGTCAGTCTAGGACCGGTGATGTTGTCTGTTGGAGTTGTGGCAAGAGGGGGCATCTTAGAAGGAATTGGCTTAAGCTGAAAAATGAGAAGGGTAAGGAAATTATAGTTAATTCTGCAGATAATGTTGCAGCTGTAGCAGATAATAACGATTATGTCTTGTCTGTCATTAATGATTCATCATTTGATGGATGGATTATGGATTCTGGTTGTTCTTTTCATGTCACACCAAATAGAAACTAGTTTATCACTTATCAGTGCACGAGTAGTGGTAAAGTTCAGTTAGGGAACAACGCTGAGTGCGATGTTGTGGGTGTTGATGATGTTAAAATCAGAATGCATGATGGCATTGTGAGGACATTGACTGGAGTAAGACACGTTCCAGAATTGAAAAAGAACTTAATTTCCTTGGGTGCCCTAGATTCAGCTGATTGCAGGTATTCTTCAAAAGGTGAAGTTCTGAAGGTTGTTCGAGGTGCCTTGGTGATAATGAAAGGAATCAAGCATGGAGGCCTGTATAAACTTCAAGGTGAGACAGTGACAAATTTTGCTGCAGAGACATCGGATGCATCTGTTCGAGAGTCTATTGACTGCTTGAGGAAGACCTGGTGTTTGTGCCAATGCACAAGTTTGATAGTGGTGTCAGGATCACGCAGTCAAGAGCTTTGATTGAGATGGAGACTGGTAAGTTGATCAAGCATGTGCAGACTGACAATAGCATAGAGTTATGCTCGGAGCTGGCAAATAAATTCTGCATGAAAGAGGGCATTGTGAAACATCGCACTAGCGCCAGTAAATCACAACAATTTGCAGAATTGATGAGCAGAACATTACTAGAGACGGCCCGAAAAATTATCTCTAGTGCTGGTATTGCTAGGAGAATCCTAGCTGATGTGCTTAGTACGATAAGCTGCCTGGTGAATAGATCCCCATCAACTGCTATTGAATGGCGGACTCCTAAAGAAGTGTGGTCAGGTAACGTTACTGGTTATTCTATTATTAGAATGTTTGGTTGCCCGTGTTATTTTCGAGTGAGTGATGGTAAGCTCGATTGGAGGGCAAGGTGCATATTCCATGGCTATGCACAAGGTGAGCGAGGCGATCGGTTGTGGTGCCTAGATATAAATTCACCTGTTAACAGCAGATAAGTTACCCTTGATGAGTCTCCAGTACTTCTGGCTATGAGGGATTATAACAGTATTCAAACGGATCTAAACGGTGTTCAGCTTGAGGTGGAGTTGCGACCAGAAACTCTTGAGGTAACGTATATGGGTACTAGCAAAGTAATCGACACGGATGGTGCTTGTAGCGAAGTGGAACTTATAGAGCCAACGGTTGCTGTAACTGCTGATATTGACAGGGTACGTATTCGATCTCCTGATAAATATGGATGCAATTATGGTTTTGCTTTATCTGCGGTTAAGGAGGTTGTGTCGGAAAATCCTTGCGGAGCAGTTAAAGGTGCATGTGGAGTTGGTATTCTAATGAGGTCCTCGGTTATGGCGAAGTTCAAGCGAGGCTTGGACTTGGATAATATCTGTGGCGGTTGAGCCCATCGGGGCCTATGGAAGAGTACCGGCAAAGTTTGAATTTTTGCGAAGCGATTGCAACTTGGCTCAAACGTCGAGCCAAGGTGGAGATTGTTGAAATATGTCTCGAGTTTGAGTCCAATGTGAAATTCCGAATATCCAGAATTGGATATGTTGCGGACGTTCGAAATTGAGCAAAGAAAATCCGAAGATCAACTTCCCAAAGTTTGAATATGCATTGGAGAATTTGGCCGCTGAAATAGGAAAGTTCAACTTTGACTTGGACTTGGATTTTGTTTAAAATATACAGAGATATGTTTTGGATAAAATCGTTTAAGATAGGAAATAGAATCCTATGAGAAGTTGGCAAAAGAATAAGGGTCTCACTTATATATATAGACTTGTGGCCGTGGATGAAAGAGAGCGTTGATCATGAAGAAGTGTTCTTGAAGCGCCGTCTAGTCGTCGAGTGCTTGGGAGAGATTTTTCTTTGTCGTTCTTGTCCGTGAATTACATCCAAGAAGATTTAGTGTTCGAGCCAATTAAATCTTATGGTAAGATTTGCGTGTAATTTCTTTGTGAGATTGAAAGATTATTTCTTGAGGAATTTCGGGGCTAAATACTGAGTGCGTTATTGGGTGTAATTGGGGCTTGGGAAACACCGAGAGAGTGTTTGAGTGACTTGAATGCGTAATCTCCTTGTATCGCTTGATCTATAGTGAAATTCCCTGCTACTCTCCCCGTGGACGTAGGTCTTTACGATCAAACCACGTAAATCTGGTGTCCGATTTATTTTCTTCTTCTATCTATATTATTGTTCGATCGCTCGCCTTTTTGCAACATCATTCTTACATTATAAATGTACAATGTAATGTCATACAGAAGAATATACAGAGAAATAGTTTACCAAAATTCCCTTCTCTTTTCTGTCAAATTCGATCCCTAATTTTTATAAAATGCATGAGTGGTCCATAAGAGGGGAATCTTAGGTATCTATAAACAAAAATGCCTCTGATTTCTAACTGTAGAAAAAAAATACAACAAGATAAATGAATTCAAAATTATGTAGAGTCGCTTTTTTTAGGGAGGTGAATTCGGTCCTAAATTTTATAAAATGCATAAAGAGCGTATGGGAATGGAAACTTGGGTATTAACAAACTACAAAATCTCTAGTCTCTAAATGCAACAAGACAAATAGTGCAAAATTATGTAAAATCACTGTTTTTTAGGGGTTGAATTGTGTCGTTGTCTGCAAATTTGATCCCTAATTTTTGGCAAATGTAATAAGGATGTAAAAGCAAAAATTTAGATTTCAACAGGAGGTTATCTTCCATATCAGGAAAAAATATCCTCTTAAATCAACTTAAAATTGAGAACATAACTTGGCCAAATTTATGTTTTTCCATGGGTTAGATTCAAAGGAGGTAATACCTCGCGCTAGTTGCCTGTCCTCATCTCTTGAATATAAAAAACTTAACGAGTAAAATGTTTCAAATTATAATTATATATAAAGTACTCTATTTGATATGTCTAATGCTTTTACATTAATCCAATATAGATCAGCATACTCGAAGATTTTGATAGTTCTACAAAATGTCAAATAAACATTCAAATCAAGAATTAACAATGTCATGTAATACCCAACAAATTGGCTACATAGGTATGCATTTGATGAATATATGATGGAATCATATTTGGATCTTAGTGTTTCTCAATTGAAATAATCTTTGGACTGTGCTCACCATTTTAGAGGTGAGGTCGTATACAATGCTATATAATTAATACAGATGCATACAGTGGTTTGCATGCGTTCATCATAGTATATTGAGCCGAGAAACCAGAAATCCATGCTATTTGTCAAAGCCGTATTATTTGCTTAAGAATGGGCTAGTATAGTTTAGTCAAATTACTCATAAAATATTATAAAGGATTAATTCATTGTCTATAGAACCATATAAAAAACGAAATTGATTCGACTCACAGAGTACAAATATCAATTTGACCAAATTAAAATTTACGATCATTGAACATTTATTAAGAGTTCAAGGATTAAATTTGGTAGCGTCTCTTCTTTTATTAATGCTAGAAATATATGAAATCAAGTTGTAAAAGAGGTTGTACATCTTTATTGATATTTGAAAACGATTCGCTCGTTAAAGTAGCTAATTCAAGTTTGCTGCATCATTTCTGCTGGAGATTTGTATATCATTTGTTCAATTTTGTAAAGTGATGCTTATTTTGATCCTAGACTAGGTCCTTTTCTTCTTGGGAAAGTGTCAAAAAATCGCACTGTGAACCCAGTGATCACTTATTACCTCTATTTATACATGTACCATTAACATACCCTCTAAGCAAAACCATACATTAAAAACACCAATTGCCACTTCTTGCAAATTCATTAAGCATTTTGCTTAGGTGTTGGGTGGTTTGTATTATTTTTAATTGATTTTTAGTATTTTGCACGGTCAACATTTTATTTGTGTATTGCCCTGGATAACTAATAAGACGTTCTCAGTATATATTGATAAATTTCTATTGATTACTAGGATGTATGGAATTACTTTTTTGCTTAATTTAAATCATACGGTTCACGCACTTTTAACTTTTTTTAAATCCAAAACTTTGGAAACTTTCATAGTACTCAAATGTTAAATCAAAGTCTCACATTTAATTTTTTTCATAATTTTCCGAAATTTGAGTAATCTTTTAAGTATTGATGGGAAGTAAAAAAGTACTTTCGAGTTTTATTTAAACCCAAAAAAACGTGCACACCTTTAAAATTGAGTTGGTAAATGTTTAAGCAAAGTTAGTATATTAAGTTCACCTTTTCGCAACGTGCTTACATTATTGATTTAGATTTATACTGGTAAGTTATTCATCAACTCGCATATGACTTCAAGAGTAAAAAAAGACAGTAGATATTTATGTCACATAGATAGTTGCACATATGGATTAGTAGATATCATTTAACTTTATTAACCATCCAAAAGTTTGGTAAATTCCATTAAAATGATGATAATCTTTGAAATGTGTATATTTAGATTGCTGGTAAGTTCTTCATCAATGCTGACTATTATTAATACCTGATGATAGTTTATGCCTTTCGAATTTTTAGGTTGTGCTTTCCACTATTAAAGTTGATTTAAAGGGCGATTCATTGAAATCCAATTGATAATATGCACAAACGGAAGAAAACTTCTTGTCTGGCTTGGGACAATACTTTTGATTATGTGGGTCCGATCCAGATCCAATCCCTCTTGATCGCAGTGGGTTTATGGACCTGGGTCTAGGCAAGAATTCTGCCAATACCAGTTGCACTCATGATACAATTGCAAAAGATAAAGACTTGTGGTTGATGGAATAAAGCACTCTGATCCGACCAAAAAAAAAGAGAGAAGCTAAAAGTCAAATGTGAGTAACGTATATACATTATCCAGCCAACTAATGTACAGGTCACTGTAAAGACTTATAGTATAAAAAAGAACTACAAGTTCCCAGCAATTTATTTATTCTTTTTGAATTGGGATGAATCAAGCTTGTGGACAAGCATGGTTTTAAAGAAACAAAGATATCACTATAAACCTGAGCACCGAGCTGAGAATGGTCCCAATTGTTATAGATAAAGCCAAATATTTGTTTTTGGGGACTTTTTTGTCTTTTCTATTAGATTTGCTTTCATGTTAAAAGTGATACCTTTATATTAGCGATGGCAAAGCACCCTACCATCAAGACGTTGAAAAAGAAAATAGAGAGACAAGAAAAGAGAGAAGAAAAAGTGAGTTTTTTCTTTATGAGGGTTCTCAATCTCTTTGCGCCCGATCCGGAGAGAAGATCATCGTTGTATTCCAACTTTTTCCGAAGTCTAGTGGATTCGCAGAGTGCCTCCGCGCGGAGACGTAGCCCAAGTTTGGGTGAACTTCGATAACAAATTTCTTTGGCGTGTTCTTCTGATTCTGTTATTTTATTATTATATTCTGCTTGGTGAATTGTTTGCGAGCGTTATTTTTCTGGAATCGACGTGCGATTTCGTAACACCAATGTATTCTTAGCTGCAATTACTTTGTTGACCAACATTTTCCACTTGGAGTCATCTTTCTTGCTTTGATGCCGAATCTTCACTCTAAATTGCCTGGCAAAAGCAAACGAGACATAATGTAGAGCACTCAATTTCACTATACAAATCAGTTCAACGATGGTGCTGCTCTTCAACTCTACACACCAATAAGATGACTCGGCCCCAATATGCATCTCGCATCATCACTCAATTGTAAATCGTAGAAGAATAATTTGCGAAGGAAAACACTCTTGCCCTCAAAAGTTGACTAATCAACCAGTTTCTTTAAATCAGTGTTGGACTCTTTTCCGTGCAATACGCTTGAAATGCGAATTTGTAAGTCAGCAATGCAATTCTCACTGGACCATATGGAGAGAGTTTTGCTCAATGTCCAATGCTTTCTAGGACCTAATTAATTAGGTGAATGAACCCATTGGGCCCGGCTTTACAAAAAGGCCAAGTAAGGGAATTGGGTAGGTTGAGGACATTTAGTTTCAAATGTGAGGTTGACTCCCACCTATTCAAAGAGGCAAAATAAAAGTTTAAGAGAGAGAGAAAGGTTAGAATAGGATTTGTCCAAAAAAAAAGAAAAAGAAAGAAAGAAAGAATACGTGAACAAAAGACAACCCATACATCACGAGCAGTCACATTTAGACACGTCCGGCATCCATCGAAACCTCTTCAGATTAAAATTGAGGCGACAAACATAGAAGTTCTTTGACTTACCTACAGAGAGGAACCTTGCAATGATCAGGCTCGGTACACATCCGAGAGTGCAGTTCAAGAAGCTGCCACATGCACTTGCAGTGAACACATCCTGCAGGTACGCGGACCTTGCAACTGGCAAAATGATGTACTAAGGTCTCAAGTCCTTTACAAGCAGGGAATCCACAGGCAGGCTGCGATGCTCTAAGGAGTTTGTCGTGTGGTCCAATCGTCCGGCAACCATCTCTGCATATATGAAGGAGGGCTTCCATGGCCTTGTAAAGTTGCAAGTATACCTGTCTCTCTTCCATCTTCCTCAGCCTCTCTTGTTTCCTCTGCAACAACGGTAGTCATAAGACCACAATGCAAACAACCCTTGACAGTTAAGTTTATCATGAAAGTAACATATCCCACCAGTATGAGAATGATGCGTAGTTATTTTCGTAGGGGAGGAGAAATGACCAATCTTCCAAGAATCAATCTGGTTGTCATGCTGATAAAGGTGAAATCACAACCTTGCTCAATAGCAACCAGAGAAGCTTGATGCAAAGAATAACGTAACCAAAAGGATAAGAATGTAGACATTCAGTGATTCTTTGCTATGAAGGACTTGGAAGATGCTAAGTGCAAAATGTTGAAGAAGATCAGATGGAGCTGAAGCATCTCTTAATTCTAGGGCATCTAAAGAAGGAAACGGAAGCAAAAAATTGAGAACAATCTCAAGAAAATTTGTCAAGGTAGTAAATCAAGGGGGAAAGGATAAATTAGAAGACATCATTAGTGAAACCCTCACATGGATCTAGAACTGATGAGACCTACCCCATCTATGTGGGAAATCTTACTACTAACAGTAGTAGCAGCAACAGCAGTTAAAGAGCAGTCATGAACCATGGTCCATCACAATACAAATAACATAGTAGCCAAAGATCCGGAAAGTTATAACTAGAATGTGCCATGACAAATGAATTTTCTTCCACAAAAATGTAAACATCTGCCCCATATGCATCCATGAAGAGGCTGTCCCATGTACGTTTTGTTTCTTTGGGGACTGAGCTACAATCTGGAAGTCTAGCACGGTTGGATCTTGTAAAGGTTTTAACAGGGGGCAAAGGCGGTTTGGGGATATTACAATTATTGGAGGAGGAAGGAGTGGGGATTCCAGCACAGGTGAAATATCGGCTGGATCTGCTTCCTCCAGTTGCATATTGAAATGGCCACAGAATGTTTTGCCTGCGGAGGATGACCAGGGATAATCAACATCTGGTGAAGCCATCAGCTTTGGAACTTTAGGAGAAAATACTAGTTGACACTTTTGCGAGAGGATCTGCAGGGTAAAAAGAGTAGCAAGATTATATATATTTCCTTACACAGATATGAGAAAGAATCCAACCTCCTTACCAGGGGGAAGAGAAATGTATTGGCTAGTTAGAAGAATTCCGTTATCAAGAAATTGACCCCCTAAGATAAAGCTTAAAAGAGTATCTTCATTCTTTAGGTTTTATCTTGGGGTTTACTTGTGGGAGTCACAGATTACCCAGCTGTTAGGTTCCAAAGATTTCCCTAAATAAAAGTCCTGATTGCCTAGCTGCAAGGTCTGCTTTTATAGGACATCTGACCCATGGTATGCATAAGATGCAGGATCATGTTTCATCACCAACAGCAGTAAGAAGCTAGTGAATCGAATAACAGCTAATCTTAGAGAGTGTAATTCCACATACTTCAGTAAGAGACTAGTGAATCAAACGCATGCAAAGTCTGGATCCGCTAGTTCAACAGATCCAGAAAATAATAATGAACATAAAACAGACAAAACACTGTTGACATTTTGAGTGGCATCATGACCTTGATCAATGTTAGAAGACAAAACTTATTTGCTAAGACATAAGAGCCATTTGGCATTCGCTAACCGTCCCCTCATAAGCCAGCAAAATTGCTAAGTGACCAACTAACGTAGGACATCGGTCATTGTGCCCCATCAATTTTCGCTTACTACATTTGTCTCCATCGAAACACACAAGGCAAGGAGGGGATTCCAATCCTGACGTGCTCTTTCACTCTCAACCGTCATTGAGTAAATAAGAATGGCGAAGAGACACGGTTTCTAGTCACAAGCAGCCCCCAACAAATAATGAAAACTTCTTACCAAAAAAAAACAAATAATGAAAACTTCCTCAACAACAATCGTTTTCTGCTTTAAATCACTTGAATGACAACATTCCTTCTGTCCGACCGACTAGCATTCAATTTAACCAACTAAATTCCTTTTTCATGCACTTCAATCCAATTTCTAGCTCCAGCAACAGCGGCAGCTATTGTATACAGAGAAGCAATTACTGCAGAAGACAAGGCATTGCCTACCTTAGAACTGTTAGGACTAGAATTAGCACCTAGAGGGGGGTGAATAGGTGATTAAAGCAATTTTAACAATCAAATCCGATTATGAGATTAATGAATTAAAAACAACAATCGCAGCAATTGAAAGTACTTAAAGATAAAAGGATTAGGGAGAGAGAATCAAGACTCCAGATTTATAGTGGTTCGGCTTATATCAAGCCTACGTCCACTCTCCCGCACGGACAGCCTTCCTGGCTGGATTTCACTAAGAAACAAAAAGAGTGTTTACAGTCTCACGCTCTTGAGTCCACAATGTAGAATTTCTACTACACTTCCTCAAGGTCTCACCACTCTATGATCACTCTTTTGATTACATGTATTGCTCGAAGAATAAGATCACAAACGAAATATGGAGGTTCAGACTTTGGAATTCTTCTATCCAGCCACCTTCAACAACTCGAACGTCTCTCTTTATACTTCTTCATGCCTTCATTACCGTTGGCACCTTCCAAAGAAGTTCTTCCAATCAACCCGTTGGACAGAATCAATTTGGAGAGATCTCGAGCTCTTTTAAGGTAAGTGTAGATAGCCCATCAATCCCGCCGCCCATACAATCGGGATTTTGGTTTCCATAAGTAGAACTTTCCAAATAAGTTGTGAATCTTAGAGAATCCATATCAATTCGGATACGAATGTAAGATCTTGGAGTGCTGAATCCAGTCGAAAGATATTCCTTAACCATTGAGATAAAAACTATAACGGATCGTAATAGAAGTTCGTTTATCTTGTCGGCCCGGAATCTGGCGTCCATGAGAGTAGACTTTGAAACTTGAGTCTTGTTAGCGTCGACTTTGATCTTCGACTTTGCCGTAGAGAGTCGCAAGTCTTCGACTAGATCGAGAGAAATGTTTTGTCAACTTCAAAACCTATTGAGGAGAATTTATCCAACAATCTCCCCTTTTGATGGTGACAAAACTTTCCCGCAGATTTGAATACTATTGCCCCGCAAAACAACTTTTAAGCTTGCAAAGATATCATTAGAATAAGAATAGTATAAGATATCCCGTACGTACGCAGATGTCCCGAACACGTAGACTTACCCCGTACCATGATCGCATCCACGTAAAACCTCATTAGTCAATGCAGACTTTACTATCTATATCTAATTTTAACAAACTTAAGGTAATGTAATAGTAAGCAATCATTCAAAAACTCAAGATAAAGTCAAAATATCAATCACAAACAAACCATTAAATCCAAAAAAATAGAAATGAAAGTTTAAGGTTTGGGTTTGGTTTGAGAATAGAGTGAAAATCTCGCCCGCAAAGTCTTCTCCCCTTTTTTGTCGCATTAAAAAGTAAGAAAATCAAGGAGCACGAGGAACGCGAACAAGTTGAAAGTCCTCCATAGACTTGACAGGTTCCTTCCAGCTTCCTTAAGTCTTCTTGTAGTTCAGCGAGAGCAAAGTGCCTTTTCAGGTCTTGAACCTTACTCAACATCTTTAAGCCGATCGTAAGGAGATGAACATAGCATGATTCTCATTCAAGAGTCCGAAAGTCACACCCCATAGCATAGATTTGGCCTTTGAGCTCCAATATGATGTCAAGCAACCTTTCGAAATCTCCTGAATTGTCGCCCGTGTGCTTGCGTCAACTCGGTCCGATGGTGGAGTTAAGCCGGTGTGAATATCGAAGGAAGATCAATGTTTGGAGATGAAGTCTCTCCCTCGGGATGATGAAACATCTTCGCATCGTGGCGATCTACTCACACTTGCACTTGTAAATGTCGGGGAGAAGAGGAGTACCTTCTCTTTGGATATCTCCCCGTTTCCATGCCTTCCGGAGGGGAGAAGAACTCTTCTTTCGAGGAGTCTCCTCGTGACAAGATTGTGCCGATCCTCCTTTTCGCCGGGAGAATCGACTTGGCTTGTGAGTCTCGCTGGTTTATGCCGAGAGTCCGTCCCGGCCGACTCTTCCTCTTCATCTTTTTTCTTCCTCTTTCTCTTCTTCTTTCTCTTTTTCTCCCTCTTTCTCTTTCTCTTCTTCCTCTTCTTCTTTCTCTTTCTCTTCTTCTTCTTTCTCTTCCTTCTCTTCTTCTTTCTCTTCTTTTTTCCTGCAAGGATTCCTTTTCCTGGTTTCCTTTCTCAGTTTCTCCTGCAGATTGTTGTTCTGGAACAGCTGATACAGGAGCAGAAAACTGAGAAACAAAGGCTGAGATAGGCATATCATCCTCATCATCTTCCTCTTCCAAGATGATAGCCCGCCTCTTCTTGATAGTACCAAGTGGATGTGTTCCTTTCCTTTCCTTTTTGCCGCAGTAAGAGTCCGGGTCTGGGTCTTAACAGGGGTTTGCTCCTTGAACTGCTCCAGCTTCTTGCTGAGTTCTTTCAGACGCATTTTTGTTATCATCCTCAGTCCGATGACCATTCAACCAATAGTCTTCACAGAGAGAATGTGGGGAGGCTGGATGTTCAGATGTCTGAAAAGACGTGTAATGAGAGCAGCATAGGGGAGTTGTCCCTTGTCCTTTGCCATAGATCTGTACATGTGAAACATGATCGTGTGTGGCAGAGAAAAGTTAAGACCAATCTTGATTGCACACATCAACTTTGCCTCTGAGATGGATACATCTATCTTTGATGTTGACTTTGGTCTAAGACAGTTGATCACAATCTTGTGAAGCGAGAATGTTTGTTGCATTCATTTCTGAGTAGGAGAGACGACCTTCAAGAATTCGGTCTCTTACAAGTTCAAGAGTGGCATGACTTACTGCACACGTAAATTGATTGGAAACCACCTCTTTCCACACCAATTACATATGCCAGAGTGTCCGTATCAACAACATATTCTCTATCTCGCACGCTAAATGAAAAGCTGTTCGCATCAAGGAAACTGAGATTAGAGTAAAAATATGCGGTTAATTCAGAATAAGCCACATCACATTCAGTGCAAAACTTGTGCAGTTGAAGCTTCTCAAACTTTTCTCTGAGATTGATGCTTAGTAAATCCAGAAAATCAAAGTCCACCGTTCGTGGATTTATCACCCTCGCTTCAGTTTCTCATACATCTTCCCGTGTCCATCGGATCGAAACAGTTCATCCTTCTTTCCTCGAAGGTTTGCAGCCACACCCATCCAAGGTTTAAAATGTAAAAACATTTTCTCATCATCATCCTTTCCCTCTGGTTGATTAAAACTACCAAACCTAAGGTCACTGGGAAAGTTTGCAAAAACTTTTGCTGCTGTTCCAGCAGAAACAACGCCTGATCTTTCCATCATGGTAAGAAAATGTGTTTCATTTCTATAGCCTTTTTCTTTCAAAAATTCATCAATGAAAGTCATTGCAGAACCATCTTCCTTCAATGCAGAGTAAAGCCTATAAACGAAAGCAGGCTTGAGTGTTCTTACTGGTTCAACATTTTCAAGCACTTCTTCTGCATGTTGAGGGCTACGATCATGGGGTCTAGTTGAGGAGGAGCGCTGTTGAGATCGTTGAGGAGACGCTCGTTGGAAAGTCGCTTCCTCGTGAGATCGAAGTGCGTAGGCCCCTCTCCAGAGCCCTGTGGTCCCCTGTTTGCAATCCTTGAAGATTTTCTTTGGTGAGACATTGTCGCTGTCTTGGAGAAACTTTCTCACTTGTGTCGCAAGAAAGACAAAATCTTGAGAAGTAGAAATCGAGGAGAGAAATTCCAGAGAGTGAAAAAGCTTTTGAACTAGGGTTTCTGGGTAAAGTTTAAAACGAAGAAGGAGAAGAAGTATAAAAGGTAATCGAATCGTGGTAACTGAATCGTCGCAAAAAATAATTCCTTTTTGAAAAATAACTGCCTTAATAAATCGATAACCACCCTTTAGAAAATAAACTGCCTTAATAAACATGATTATCCATAAATAAACAGACAAACTTACCTTTTCGAGATAAAAGATTAAGTAAATGAACTTACGGTCGTGTCGATTGGTATTCTTAGTCTATACCCTTTTGAGTCTGATACTCTGTCAGACTTTAAGATTCTGAGTCTGAGCTTCAACATTCTTCAAGAGATACAATATTAAGTCTTGAGCGAATAGACTCAAATAAGCTTTTCTCAAGTGGCTTTGTGAAGATGTCCGCGAGTTGATTCTTCGAGTCAATAAATTGTATCAAGACTTCTTTGTTCGAACATGATCTCTTATAAAATGATGTTGAATCTCAATATGTTTGGCTCTTGAGTGTAGGATAGGATTCTTTGTAAGATTGATTGCGCTGGTATTGTCACATCCGATCTCTCGTGCAAGAGTCTTCAATACCAAAGTCTCGTAGTTGTTGTTTTATCCATAGTATTTGAGAACAAGAACTTCCAAGTGCTACGTATTCTCGCCTCACCGTTGAAAGAGCCACGTACCTTGTTTTCTTGAAAACCAAGATACCACCCCGTTACCAAGTAATTGACAAGTTCCCCGAAGTGCTTTTTCTTTCAACTCTACAACCCGCAAGATCTCGCATCCGAATAACCAAGAAGGGTAAAGTCTCCTTCTTTGGGATACCATAGACCAATCTTAGCAGTAGTTGCAACATATTTAATGATACGTTTAGAAGCACTTAAATGAGATTCCTTAGGATCCGATTGAAACCTAGCACATATGCAAACACTAAATAATATGTCAGGTCTAGATGCAAGTAAGATAAAGAAGTGAACCAATGATACCCCGTATAATTTTGGTCGACTTTCTTCCCTCGCTTCGTCTTTGTCTATCTTCAAAGAACTTGACATTGGAATGTCAGTCTTTTTGCAATTCTCAAGACCGAACTTTTTAACAAGTTCTTTTGCATATTTCTCTTGATGAATGAAGATTCCTTCTTTGAGTTGTTTCACTTGTAGACCAAGGAAGAAGGATAGTTCACCCATCATGCTCATCTCAAATTCATCCCGCATAGACTTAGAAAATTTCTTGCACAAAGTCTCATTAGATGATCCGAATATAATGTCATCAACATAAATCTGAATGAGTAGAAAGCTTTTGCCTTCCTTTTTAATAAACGAGTAGTGTCTACCTTTCCTTTAGAGAAACCACTTTGAATTAAAAAATTACTTAGCCTTTCATACCAAGCTCGAGGAGCTTGTTTTAGTCCATATAAAGCTTTCTTCGCCCGAACACCGAGTCCGGTTTCTTTGAGTCTTCAAATCCAGGAGGTTGTTCCACATAGACTTCTTCTTGAATAAATCCATTTAGGAATGCGCTTTTGACGTCCATTTGAAATAACCGAAATTCTTATAACATGCAAAAGCAAGTAGTAATCGATTGCTTCTAACCTTGCTACTTGGAGCATAAGTCTCATCATAGTCTATCCCTTCTTCTTGCGTGTATCCTTTAGCCACGAGTCTTGCTTTGTTTCTTGTCACTTTGCCTTTTTCATCAACTTTGTTCCCGAAAACCCATTTAGTTCCAATAATCGATTTACCTTTTGGTTTAGGAGTTAATTCCCAAACGTCGTTAATACCGAATTGTCTCGAGCTCTTCTTGCATTGCTTCAATCCAGCTTTCATCGCCTAAGGCTTCTTCAATATTTTTGGGTTCTATTTCAGGATATAAGTGCAACCGCACTAGACTCTTCTCGCCTTTTGGATCTTGTACGAATTCCCTCATTAACGTTTCCAATAATGAGTTCTTCGGGATGACTGGACTTGTGTTTCCGCATTCTTGGATGGTCTCGATAGGTTGTTGATCATTTTCTTGAGTTGATTCTTCATCGACAACTTGCCGTACCGCATCCTGGATTTTTGACTGCTTTATGGGAGATAGATCTAGCGTAGTCCGGGAATGATTCTAATTCTTCGATCATTATTGGCTGAACTTGTGGAGAGTCTTGAAATTTGACGTTCATTAATTCTTCCACGCTCTGAGTCTTCTTGTTGAATATTCTATAGGCTTTGCTTGTAGTTGAGTAGCCAAGAAAGAATCCTTCATCTGATTTTTCTTCAAACTTACCAACTCGATCATTTGCATTTTTCAGGATAAAGCATTTACAACCAAATACTTGAAAATAAGAAACAAGTTGGTTTCTTTTCTTTAAAAATTTCATAAGGAGTTTTCTCAAGAATTGGTCTTAAAAATACTGTTAATAATATAACAAGCAAAAAAATGCTTCAGCCCAAAACCTTGAAGAAATATTACTTTCAATTAAAAGAGTTCTTGTCATTTCTTGTAAAGACCTATTCTTCCTTTCCACAACCCCATTCTCGTTCGGGTGTGTATGGAGAGGAGAACTTGTGCTGAAAACCGAGTCATCACGGAATTTAGTAAAGTCTTGATTTTCAAACTCACCTCCATGGTCTCGAACGAATGCTTGAGATAGTGTAACATTTCTCATTCTCGTACCTTCTTAGCAAACTTTGAAAAGAGAGAGAAAGTTTCAGACTTACTTGAGAGAAAGTAGACCCAAGTAAATCATGAATAATCATCCACTATTACTAGGCAGAACCTTTTTCCACCAATGCTTTGTGTTCTAGTAGGTCCAAATAAATCCATATGCGAAGTAGTAGACACGATTAGTAGAAACTTTACTTATTGGTTTGTAAGAGTTTCTAACCCGTTTACCCGCACGCATGGTGTGCATGGATCGAGACTTTAAATAATTGAGAATAGGCAATCCTCGAACAAGTTTCTTGGAGGAGATCTTGCTGATTTGCTTCATATTGATATGGCCAAGTTTTTCGTGCCATAGATTAGCTGCATCTTGTACCGATATCAAGCACCGTGATCTTTCATGATTTACATCCGTAAGATAGATATTTCCATGTCTTCGTCCGCAAAGGATTGAGTAGAGTCTTTACTGATTCCTGAGCACTTTCTTTCCTGGAAATTGATCTTGAATCCAGTATCACACAACTGGCTTATGCTAAGCAAGTTGTAATTTAATCCTTCAACTAAGGAAACATTCTTGATTGACAGACTTCCAATCTTGACTGTTCCACGACCAATGATTCTTCCTTTGTTGTTACCTCCAAAGGAAACTTTTCCTCCGTCTTTCTGGTCAAGTGTTATGAAGCAACTTGAGTCTCCTGTCATATGTCTTGAGCAACCACTATCTAGATACCATTTAATCTTCTTTTGATAGTGACCGCAATTGAAAAGAATTCAAGCTTTCTTTGGTACCCACATCATCTTGGGTCCGAAGAGTTAGAGCAATAAACAGTCTTTGCCCAATTCCTTTTAATGGTCTCCAAACCAAAGGACATTCTTTCTCAAAATGTTCTCGAGCTTTGACACTTGGAACATTTCAAAGCATTTCGCCAACAATGGTTTACGAGACTTTCGAAAATGATTTTTATAAGCAATTCTGGTTGGTCTTTGTTTGATTCTTTCTTTCACCTTTGGAAAATAAATTAGAGGAATAGTTTCGAAGTCATACCAAGACCTAACTTATCAAAGTAGGGTTTTTGTATTGAAAGAATCTTATCCAACTTTTCAGAACCATTTGAAAATCTTTTTGATATATTAGAAATATCATTTTTCAAAAGATTATTTTCTTTGGAAACAGTCGAGTTTTCTTTTAAGACAAGTAAAGTTGTTTTCTAACTTTTCAAATTTCTCTTTCCAAAGTTTTTCCTGTTGCTTCAATGTAGAATTTTCCTTTTTCAATTCGGAGATCCTCTTAAGAGAAGTTTTTAGACTAAGACAAAGTTCATCAATGTATTTCGAAACTTTGATAGGAATTCGAGATTACTAACCTCGAGTTCATGCGAAGTCCGTATTCAATCGAGCCCAGTCCGGATCGATTTTGCCATTAAACGAGATATTGGCATAGTCATCATCACTTTCTTCACATTCGCATCATCCTGTCTCTCGCTTTGAGTGCCTTCCTGTATTTCTCAGTCTTTCCTTTTCTCTTCTTTAACAGAGGACAGTTGGGTCTGATGTGTCCCTTTTTCTTGCATTCAAAGCAAGTCACTTCTTTGTTAGAGTCATCTTCCTCTGTTGATTTGTTCTGAAATCTTTGTGAGCTCTGTTTCTTCCAGTTGAATTTTCTTCCTTTTCTGTTCAACTTTCTGAATCTCTTTATCATAAGTGCCAGCTCTTCATCATCTAGATCTTCTTCAGAATCTGTAGCATCAGAATAGTCATTAGACTTTAAGGCAATTGATTTCTTACCTCTTGAATCTTCCTCTTCGTTGGTTTGCTCTACTTCATAAGATTGAAGAGTCCCAACCAATTCGTCTACGTAAAGTGGAGCAATCCTCTCGTGTCTCTCTTATTGAGGTTTTTATGTGATTCCGTCTTTGGAGAGTCCTCGTAGAAGTTTGTTGACCTTCATATGTCCCGAGATTGGATGTCCCCGATATTCAAGACCATTCACAATTTCGCAAAGCGACTAAACATGTCGGTTATTGATTCTCCGATCTCATCTTAAAGACTTCATATTGTCCCAGAAGAATGTTGATCCTTGTCTCTTTCACTCGATCGGTTCCTTCATAGGTAATGTGAAGCCTATCCAGACTTCTTTTTTGCTGTACCACAAGAAGATATTATGTTATACTCAGTAGGGGATAAAGCACAATATAAAGAGTAAATGGCTTTAGCGTCAAGAGTCTGTCTCTTGGTGATTTCTTCTTGAGTCATTTGAATGGGATCAGCAACTTCTTTTCCTCTCTCTGATCCTGATGCTGCAGCAGGAATGATTCCTTTGTCTACCACTTCCCATTCCAATGGATCTTTCGATCTAAGGAATGCTTTCATCTTATTCTTCCATATCTGTAGTCTTTTCCATCAAAGTATGGAGGTCTTGTATTGCTTTGACCTTCAACCAACCCTGTAGGTAACATACTAGCCATAGATCTTTTACTCAGAAGTAAAGACACTTCTTATAAACGAGTACACACGCTCTAATACCAATTGTTAGGACTAGAATTAGCACCTAGAGGGGGGTGAATAGGTGATTAAAGCAATTTTAACAATCAAATCCGATTATGAGATTAATGAATTAAAAACAACAATCGCAGCAATTGAAAGTACTTAAAGATAAAAGGATTAGGGAGAGAGAATCAAGACTCAGCATTTATAGTGGTTCGGCTTATATCAAGCCTACGTCCACTCTCCCGCACGGACAGCCTTCTTGGCTGGATTTCACTAAGAAACAAAAATAGTGTTTACAGTCTCACGCTCTTGAGTCCACAATGTAGAATTTCTACTACACTTCCTCAAGGTCTCACCACTCTATGATCACTCTTTTGATTACATGTATTGCTCGAAGAATAAGATCACAAACGAAATATGGAGGTTCAGACTTTGGAATTCTTCTATCCAGCCACCTTCAACAACTCGAACGTCTCTCTTTATACTTCTTCATGCCTTCATTACCGTTGGCACCTTCCAAAGAAGTTCTTCCAATCAACCCGTTGGACAGAATCAATTTGGAGAGATCTCGAGCTCTTTAAGGTAAGTGTAGATAGCCCATCAATCCTGCGCGCCCATACAATCAGGATTTTGGTTTCCATAAGTAGAACTTTCCAAATAAGTTGTGAATCTTAGAGAATCCATATCAATTCGGATACGAATGTAAGATCTTGTAGTGCTGAATCCAGTCGAAAGATATTCCTTAACCATTGAGATAAAAACTATAACGGATCGAATAGAAGTTCGTTTATCTTGTCGATGCCCTGGAATCGTCCATGAGAGTAGACTTTGAAACTTGAGTCTTGTTAGCGTCGGACTTTGATCTTCGCTTTTTTGGAGTGGCAGAGTCTGCAAGTCTTCAGACTAGACTGAGAGAAATGTTTTGTCAACTTCAAAACCTATTGAGGAGAATTTATCCAACAAGAGCAAAGGTAGATGCAAATCTTCACACAAGAAAAGGGAAAAGAAGAGAGAATCTGAGATTTGCTTTCTTCAACACTAGTCCACCCGAATCTAATGTTGCACATAAACAGAAGCTACAGCACCTGAAACGAAATGCCAAAAAAACCAAAAAGAAAAAAAAAAATCCATGAATAAATAAACCATTTAAATAATGAAAAATCCAGATGATACTTTTCTACGGCACAGGACCCATAGAACCCTCTGGAAATCCCAAGAAGCTAAACGCAACCTAGAAAATGTCATTCGACGTCGACACCATTCGACTCGAGGGAACTCCCAAAAGAACGAAACGCGGTCTCAATTTCGAGCTACAGGATAAATGCATCGACGGTCCGAAGAGGCGACAAATATTTCCAGGTCATGGAAATCGCCGCAGGAACAGAGGCAGAAAAACCCACCCGGATTGCTATTCAGACACGGCATGCAGAGTAAAAATCCAAAAAAAAAAATGAAAATGAAAATCAGGAACGAGCTTAAGGATGAATGACGACAGGCTCCGGACTCCGGACTGCGGTGAGTGGTGTGAGCGTACTTAGATTGCTCAACAAGAATCTATACACGTGCCCTTGTTCTGATTTGATAATTTCTGTGAAGGGTTCTAATTGCGCTGTAATAATTGTACGAACAAGCGTACAAGTGTGAGAGAAGCGAATGTGTCTTGATAGTGCGATCTATCAGCTGCAAGAGAAATGAGAGTCAAAAAGTCAAAAGAGCTCAGTCTATTTCAGCTGCATGGGCGATAAATTGCCTTGGTCACGAGCCTGATTGCGAATGCAACTACTCATTTAGCCATTGAATAGGCCAACCACAGGAGGGAAAGTATTTAGCAATTCCTTTGTTTTTTTTATTTTTTCTAAAGAGTGCGAATAAAATGAGAAAAACCTAAAGTGAGAGGTTCAGAGTAACGAAATGTTGGATGTTCCATTTGCTCCGCGTATCCAAAGTAAAGATAAATGTCATGTTTTTGCTTAGTTTGAATTTTTAAAACTCTTCTCCACTATCAGTAGAGGGCTTCACATAAAAACTATGCGGCCCTGCAGTGAATTTATCTTAACAATTCCTTGTCGATGATAGCATAGTTCGAACCATGGTGTGATGAGTGTAACAATTCCTTGTCGATGATAGCATAGTTCGAACCATGGTGTGATGAGTGATGCGTAGTGCTAATTAAAGCATGAAAGGTTCATGGAGTCTGGGTTAAGCATCTCCTCATTACAGACGTAAATGTTCTCACGCATGCCAATTGTATGTGCTTTGCTATTTGTTTATGGAACTACATAACATTAACTGTCCCAAGAGAATCAGCAAGGTGAACAACTAAGCGAAGCACTGACAATCTTGAGGCTTTGCTCACCAGAACTCTTTTTAGGGCTTTTCATGGCCTTGTGCAAGTTCTCATTGGTATAGAACCAACATCATAGTTTGAGTTGGATCTGATTACTAGAGTTAACTGAACGGGCAGATTGGACATGGTAGATTATTGGAAACTTATTAGGGAGAAATAAAAATGAAGGCCTGGTGAGCCTGGTTTCAACAAAAAAATTCTTGGAAATGCTTGCAAGAATACTCTGTTCTAACCTTTTCCATTTTCAATCATTAAAGGATAGAAATATGGTAAGCATAAGCAGTTCAACAGAGAATTGTCTCAAATAGATTGTTAATAAATGCGACTAGATCTGGTTTCAATTAACTCCCAAGTTCCGACCCAGATTATTGACCAGTCTAGATCTGAAACGTTGATGGATTATCTTAAAAGGATGCCAACTTATCAATTGCTTCAAAGTATGTTTCGCAAGCAAACTTCTCCAAAGAATTCCACCATAAAGAAGCCTTATCATGAGAACTCTGTCAATTCTCGATGCAACGGCAAGTGTGTAGTCCCTTGACCTAGCATTAGGACAAAGCAAACAACTCTGTCACAAAGCAAAAAACACTCACATATCAACGCTGAACATGGTATCAGTTTATTACCAGCAGATGTGGAAGTTCACAAATTTCTGTCACCATCCATCAATATGAATCAGTGACATGTTTAGTCCCATGTCCTTGTGAGACTTCACTTGGCAGGAGCTCTTATTTCTCAACATCATTTTACTTGGCATCTTCTAATCTTTGGTTCATCTCCTCGTGCACTGAGACTTTCTCAGAAATAGTAAATAATTGGACTTCACTATGCTGATGCATGTTTGGTGAGTTAGACATCCGTTCAAGTTCCTAACTAGACTGATGTCCCCGAGTTCCTCTTTTGCTTGGCAATGCTGTCGTGCTTTTGAGTATCAATTATAGTCCCCACTAATTATCATTCAACCTGCAAGTAAGCATTGCCATTCACTTCAGTCACTGGAAAAGTGTATTCAGATGAAGTCCGACAACTCTCAACATCCATACGTTCAAGGACATGCCATGCCTCTTCTTCCATGGATGGGACTTCCGAATCCTCAAATCCATCATTCAAGGACTCAGGATGTATAGTCAATGTAAAGTAGAATTCGTTTGACACCTGTTAGGTTGATAGATGAAATAACAACAAATTTATTATGAGTATCTAAGACATGGTGATCTGAAACCAAGTCTGACAAAAGATATGGTAACTTCACAAAGGTTCAGTTCACCATTTAGATAGGACTGAAGAAAGACTTCAGTATCCCCCGACTAGGTAACCAATTCATTCTTATTTCTCTATTTGACCTTTCTTATGCATGATCATTATGTTGAAGGATGGTAGATAGCTTGGGCCCAAAAGAAGGGGGGGGGAGTAAAAAGATATATCCCCTAACCACAGCATCCTTTGACTTCTGATCAGAGTAACAGCATCAAAGTTTGGTATTTTTTTTTTTTAAATGTAACGCATGTGGGCCACTCGTACCTCACGTGACCTGAGCTCAGGTTGCATCATGTCAGCCACAACTTCCAGGAGTTCAGCTGGATTGTCAAGCTCCGCATACAGGACACAGCATTTGAGGCAGAGAAAATTGCCAACATCCGCCTTCATCCCAAAAATAATATCCTTCGTATTATGATTTTCCACCTAACAGATCCATACTTTCACACATATACATAAAACTGCAAGAGTGAAGGCTCAAGTACGACAATCCATGCTTATAAAAGACTGACATCAGACATATCATGTAATCAATGCTACGGATCCACACTCAGCAGCTAAGTCATGCAACAGCAGCAGCTAGACGTAGAAATACATCATGCGCTGGATGAGTACTTACAGGTCTCGAGAATTCAACATGGTCAACTTCAAAGAATCGGATTGACGAACCAGCAAAGGCATTCGCATTAAAATCCTCCAAATACCCTCCCATGAATATTCCTTTGCTGTGAATGGCATATTAACGAGTTCTCAAAACAAGTGTTGCTTCTCGAAATGATATCACTGTCTGCCAGTGCAGGCATATCACAGAAGACACGAACTTCGGCAAACAAAGCTTGGAGCCTGGACAAGTTATCCCCCTTAGTATCTATGCTACGTTCTTCTCTCCTTTTTCCTCATTTGATTCCTTCTTTTCTGCCTCTTGCCAAAGTAATTTTTCTCTCTTTATCTCAGGGGAGATGGGCTTAATTGGTGCTGATTTCCCAGTTCTAGAATCATGAGCTACGAATGAGAAATTGGCGGTAAGTGCAACTGAATATGAGGAATCCTGGATTTCTGCCAGAAAATACCAGTATGCGGTAAACAGCAGAATGGATCAGTAATGAGACTATATCATGGAAAGGACAACTTTATGAAGATCTGCCTCCTGAGTATTGTGCTTGAACATGTTGAAAACCTTGACAAACTGCCAATATTTCTTGGCAAGAGGATGTTGATTAGCAAGTTTCTCCATAGTTTGGATGGGTTTGATTTATTAATTTTTATTTTTGGTAATAAGAGAATGGTGAATGGCTAGCAAATTAGCAAACTTCTCCATAGTTTTTATGAGTAGAGTAAAGTAAACATGCCAGAGTAAATATGGTTTGAAAAGAATAAACACACATTTAACGCATGGAGATCAAAGTGACACCATCCTTCAGGATCAAGAGTAACGTGACTCCTGCAACTGTTTAGTGGCAGCAGGTGGAAATGTATGTTCTCGTCCTATAAGCCAATTAAGCAGTCATCAACTTGAGGGGAGAAAGTAGTATACCATCATCAATTGGAAGTGCTGTTTCATATGACACCTTCTGTGGACTGAGTTACTTCCAGGTGGATCTCCATCGACGAGCGCCCAACCCATGTAACAGCTCGCACTATTTGCAAGTCAGTGTCAATACGGATTGGCCTCGTGAGAAACATTCTGCCTAGGGGAGCAGCAACTAATAATAGAGGCCTTGTGTTGCTATTGTCGATGGAGCAATGCTGGTCCAAAAGCAAACGGCTGAATACAATGGGGATGTTCTGTTACACACGATTCAAATAATGAATTCCCACGCTATATGAACTACGGCTAATGACTAGAGAACTTAGGCATTAACCTTCTGGTTGCAGAACTCGACATGGACAAAGGTTGATGAGAATTTAGATATGCACATATACGAATGATAGAGACAAAGTACTTCTTACAGAAAAGCAGCATCATGTTGTTACAATATGTTCTCTAATTACCAGATGACCAATTCTAGATTATTCAAACAAGGACTTGACATTCAAACCATGAATATCAGAATACATACTAGAACTGATCACCCACCGACTAAGCACCAGCAACTGTCAGTTTTATGTCAGGAATTTATTGAAGCACCGTTTGACTGTATTACCTAACTCTAGCAGTATCAATGACATCATATGCAATTCATCTTCTGCAGGAAAAGCCCATAGGAACTCTCTTTCTTACAATGACACAGTATTTAGGGACAAAAACGATCAAAATTTGGTTAAAACCACATTTTAACCATTGAACCATCATTCAAACCGAGACATTTAAGCTGGAGAAGCAACGCAGAAAACCAATGTCACCACATTCAGAACCAGAAACAAAAGTATTACCATCCGATACTAATCTCCACCAGCGAGAGCATCGACATCTTCCACCAGCTTCCCCATCCTGATCTCATTCCAAGGATTCCTCTACTGATCTCCGAGCAACGTAATCACTCGAAAACTCGTAGAAAACGCTCGCCCTCCTCCTAGACGGACTTCTCGGAGCCAATTCGCTCTCCGGCGACGCAGCACTCTCGGCCGCACCGGCATCGCCGACCTCCTCGAATGTCTCGGATCTCGCTTCCCACGAGGCGTTGGTGACGGGCGAGAGAAGTACGTACGGGGCCACAAGCTGATCGGCTTCCGAACCGACGAACCGGCGTCGATGGGCGGAGCGGCGGTGGAGGCCACCGGAATCGCGCTCGCCATCAAAGCAGATGCTCCGTCAACCGTCATGGTGGAGCATCGGGGCGATGCGAGTCCCCTGGCTCGAAAGGAGGAGGCTTTGAGAGGAGACGGCGGACTACCCAACCAATGTACGGAGGCTGGCTCATAGACAACGCGCGAGTCGAAGAGGTTCCTCCAGTACGCGCCGTCGAACTTCTTGATGGCGTCCATGTCGTGCCGGACGTCGAGCAGGCCGAAGGGGAAGTCGCAGCCGAAGGGGACGCACTTAACGGAGAAGGCGTGGAACTGGCGGTGGCCGCGGGCCTCGTCCCTGATGTTGTGGACCGTCGCCGTCGCCGGGGGAGACGACGTCGCGGGAGGGTAGTGGCTGGTCAGGGCAGGGTCGGAGGTGGAGGCGCAGGACACGGCGAGGTGCTTTCGGCCGACGGGGAAGTGTCTAGGGTTTGGGGTCAGAGAGGAGGGAGAGTAGTACATCAGCATGGAGGGCGCCGACGCCATTGCTTCTGCGTTGACAGTAGGAGGAGCGGCGGCGGCGGCGGCGACTGTGAGATGTTGGGGCTTGTGGAATTTTCTGTATTTTGTTTTCTTCCTTCATTTTTATTATTTTTTGATTTATCATTTTCGGAAAATCGGATGATGAAACTCGCCGGGATATTCTGGAAATTACCCAGTTTATTCGTATTTTTTAGGCGTCGCTTCTTTCGTATCAAGCAGCAAAGAGACACGTGTTTACGAGCGTACAAAATGAAAAAAGAGGTGAGAAAAAATGGCAATATTCCTAAATTTGCATACCGTCGATGAGAAAATTGCTATTTTTTGTGTAAATTTACAATCTATATTATCGTTTTACCTCAAAAAGCACAACCTATTAAATTTTCTTCTTTTATTTAAAATATAGTTATAAGTATGAACCCATATATTTACTATAAATAAGAGTAGATACAAGCAAAGGCTTATTATGAGGAATAAGAATCTATTGGTTCTCCACATCAGTCACAGAGATGCACAAACTAGTAAATTTTATTCAAACGAACACTCGTAGAAATGCCCTGAGAAGGGAGGTAAATAAGATAACTTATGTGGATGAAATATCTAAGTAGAGTATTCGTTACGTTACCACACGCATATCGCTGCCATCCATATCATCTCTGCCGCGCCTCCTGTCGTTGGCAGACATCTCTTCCCAATATTCGCGGTACATGCCCCATTCAGGTTTGTAGAAGCAACCGAGATGAGCCATCAACAGCCAAACAAATGTAAGAAGCTCTCCCCCTTTGCTCAGCACTTGCACATGTGTCTCTCCCTTAATATTAATTGCTGCATATAGCAATGTATTAACCCAAAAGTCGCTCATCTTCTCCCACTTCCTTTCCCCTTCATGTTCCATTTGGCGGGCCAAAAAGAGACCCTTGTTGAGCGGGGATTTCAAAGGGTCAGTAGGCATCTCTTCAGGAATCTCTTGGCCTCTTGGTTGAGGGGGCATTCCATCTTCCACTTCTCTATCGTACAATGTTTCACATATCCTATTCAGATCCTTGGTCGCATGATCCTTGGTCGCATCACTTATGATGTCCCGTAGCTTGTGCAACGTCTTCGCCGATACCATTTGGGCAATTCCCACCATCGCCACAGCAGACATCCAATTAGGCTTATTAAGTAAAAGATACAACATGTAATCAGAGAGGATCTTACTGAATTCCCTTTGATCAACTAGGGCCGGGTCAGGTGGGGATGTGGAGCTCACAGGTTCTTTTTCTTTGTTGTACCATATTTCAGTAGCAATATGCCCCGCTATAATCATGTTGTGCATATTAGCCTTGCTGAGATCTAATGAACTTTTGCCACTATCTCCCAACATTCCACTAGAGGAAGACTGATTACTTTTGACTACCAATTCCAACACTCCCGAGTCAATCATCGGCTTAGAGTTATTTTTCACCCAGTCAAAGATAAAGATCCATAACTTCTTCATAAAGAGATTTTTGGACATGTACTTCACATTTCCAATCAATGATTCTTTGCCACAGCATCTACCTATTGTCTCACCAGCTTGAAGGAAACAAGAGATGATCTTGTCAACCATTTGAAGTGGAGAACCGCATATACTTTTGAAAACGACGATGCCCTGGTGCTGATTGCATTTACGTATCTTTCTTGGACTTTCCATCAATGCCTCGGAAAATAGGTTGCGAGCAGAGATAGATTCTGACCACCTTCGAAATATTAGTGGTGTATCTAAGACCTCATAAGTAACCTTGGTGTTAGGTTTTACTTCACATGTGGCGTATTCGCGCTTCCTCAGGTAATCCGTGGCAAATACCAACTTGTAGAGAAATGAATCTAGTTTAGATGACCTGTGGTGTTGTACTTGATTTTGGCAGCGGTCCAATCTGAGAAAACAACTATGAACAGAGCTATCCCATCAATAATTATCCCTCCAAAAAGAAGGATATAAGTAATTTTCACATTGAGTTCGTATAGTGGATACTTCTTCAAGCGATTGAACAGGCACAAAGCCACCACAATGCTAGTGAAGGCTATGATACGGAAAATGTAGATCCATTTGTGACGTATTGTCAACGCTTTTGTGTGGAGCTCCTCATAAATGAAATTGAGTTCAACTGATATCACCCTCAATGCATCCACCGCAGAAACTTTGTCGAAATAATCAATGCTCATTTTGCGTTGTTCTTTGTGTAGATTAGATCTACGATGAAGATCTTGAAGATTTGAAAGAATGAGTAAGCATGATTCACCACAATGCTCTCGGCAAGCTCGCTCCTTCTTCATTAGAACGTCCACATAGATCCCGATGAACAAAGAGTTCTTCGAGCAATTGCGACAAGTCTACGTCCTTGCTTGGCTCGTTGTACGAGAGCATTGATTCCTTGAGCTTTGGGAAGCTTGAGAGATAAAGTGCCAATGTCCTCTCCATAATTTTTATAAACCCCGCAAGAAACACCGGGATCGTTGGGATCACTAGTGACTTGTCGATAGGAAATATCCGCACATAGACATAGATGGCGGCACCGACTTGGAAGATGAGATTGAGTAGGTGCCGTTGCCAAAGTGAACTATCCTCAAGAGAAGGCAGTGATGGTGTCTCGGACCACCAAGATGTAGCAAGAGAAATGAGGCCCAAAATGCCTGAATTGCTCCATCTACTTCTACTACATGGGCACTTGAATTGCCTTGGTTGTGAGTGATGAGCCCGACTGCAAATGTAGCTACGGAGTCAGCCATCAAATAGGCCAACCATAAGACGAAGATGATGGGGCGGCTCGCTGTTTTCTTTCTAAGGGGTGCAAATAGAATGAGAGTGACTTGAAGCGAGAGGCTCAGTACGACGAAGCCTCGAATATTCCATTTGTTCCACAAATCCAGGATGAAGCTAAATGCCATATTTTTGCGTAACTTGAATTTTGTCTCTCTCTGATATAATTTCGATTACGACAAAACTATCATCAAAGTTCACATGCATCAAGAAAATAGTGCATTGCAAACTTTAGAAGGAAGCCTTGCAGTAGAAATTGACAAGCAAGGCAAATGGTTGGGAGGCGGTTTGGGTGACGTTGGGGAGGGTCAATGCTTGGGACTTTGAGACCTGGGAGGATGAAGAAGCGCATGCGGAGCACTGGCCCTGCTCTGCCTCCAATTCCCGGAAAGATCACAAGAATTTATATAACTGGCCTTGTACTGTGGTTTTCCTTTTTCCTCTCTCAACTTTGATAATATCACCATGCTGCCATTGTCATAAAACAAAGATATTTGCATATCAGTTTTTGTTGACTGAAGCTTGAGTTTTAAAACATGTATGCAAGTGGACATTTAAAGTAGTGTTAAACTCCGTTATGTATTTAAAAAAAAAATCAAAAGGTATATTATTGGGACAACTTAATCTTATTTTTAGCCCCGACAAATCAAATACTAACCATCCCAATCCTCCCTTAAAAAAAGTTCATCTTAACATTTAAAACTCATCTCGAGAAGGTCTACCTTAAAGAGATTAATTTTGAGCCCACATATGCCCTCCCTCCTAATACCACAATTCTAATTAAGACAGGAGCCAAAGCACAAATGTTTGAAAGCCAAAGCTTTAGAAAGACCTAAGTGAGAGGCTTAATATGATGAAGTCTCAAATGTTCCATTTATTCCACGTATCCAAATTGAGTGCCATGTTTTTGCTTAGTTTGAATATTGTAGCTTCTCTTTAAGATAATATTGGTTAGAATAATTTATATTGGAAGAATAGTAGGGAATTCTACACACACGTACATTGAAATAGTTCATTATTTGTTTGTCAACAAATATCTTGTGTAAGGTTGATGTTTTATCTTTATATTGATTCTGTCTCGATTCTACTTACACATCTATTTATAACTATCCAAGTTTTGAACTATGAAATTTCAATATCCACGATAAGTTAAAATATTTGGTGATCCTACATTTAACGAAACACTTGATATTATTGATGAGTAAGATACCATCAAAAAGTTATATGAGTGTGCTTTTATAGGATAAGGATATCAACCACTCGAAGAACACCATAGTTCCGCAAAATATCAAATGAGCGTTCCTCAACACCATTATGTAATACCAAAATACATAGGAGAAAATATTTAGTGACTGCTGAGGTGGTACGTATTTTTTGCTCAAATCCAACGACAAATTGACACATGTCCGATGATGTGGAATAAAAGTAAAAAAAAAAAAAAAAATCTGCCTCCGTCCACCCATGGAAGCTTCCTCTCCGTCGTGCTCTCCGTCTTCCTCCATCCTCGCTCGCGGCCGGCTCTTAGTCCCTTGCAATTGGCAATAAACCGCCGGCGACTCCGCTGGTGGTGACGGCTGGCAACTCCGCTGGTGTCCGGAAGAGGAAGGAGAGAGAGAGCTGAGAGGTGAAAGTTTTTAAAAAATTTTATTTAAATTCCATGTTAGCTGACATGGATTGATGGACGTGTCGATATTTTAGTGGAATGAGTGAAAAATGTATGCCACATATGACGCTGATACGGTGGTAATAAACCACTAAAGATTTTCTCAATAGATAAGACATTTAATCAATATACAATGTAGTCATATGTGGCTGAAGAATGAGTATTGTTTTATCACACTACTATATTTTGAAGTATTAATTCCTCGGTTTATAGAGCCATATAAAAAAAAAGCACAAAATTGATTGCACAAGCATCAATTGGACCAGAATTAAAGTTCACTGATGAAATTGAACATCTACTGAGAATTCAAAGACTAAATTTTTGTTTTGTTTCTTCTTTTTATTAATCTAAAAATACAATACTAGTTGATGAAATCGAGTAGTAAACGCTGTGATATATCTTTATTGAATCTTTAAATATGACTCACTTGTTCAAATAGTTAAGGAAAGTTTGTTGCGTCATCTCTTTTATAAATCGGTTTATCATTTTCTCTTCACTTTTGTAAAGGGGTGCTCATGTTGATTTTAGACTGGGTCCTTTTTTTATTATGGGGAAAATAACTAAAATGTATCTTATTGTTGACCCGGTGACTAATTACACCCTCTACTTATACCAATACCATTCACATACCTTTAAGTAAAATCCTAAATTACAAAGATCCAATTGCCCCTTCTAACATACTCATTTAAACATCTTAGTTAGGGTTTGGGTGGTTTGGTTTTTGTTTTGTTTCGAGTTCTTTTGGGTTAATGTGAGAATTTAGGATTTTGAAGAGAATAACATTTTTATATATAATTGATGTAAATATGTAAAGTGGCCTCCAAAGATAGAACTCGAGTATGTATTTGATATTTTCAAAAGGGGAGATTTATAAGTGATAATTAGGACATGATTTGTGAGTCATGTCTTTTTTTCTTCTTTTGAATTTTTTTTGCCAGAGTTTATGAGTCAAGTTTGGTTGACATTTGCATTAACCCGATGCAAATAAGCTTAGTCAATATCAACCATTGAATTACGTGGATCCCATACCGGGTCCACATAATTCAATGAATGGGATGCATTGATCTCATCATCTAATGTTTGATTTCATCATTGTTTCTCCTAGAGAAAGATAACAAGCTTCGAATTTTGAATTTTGTCTCTGGCATGGATGGACTTGGCAATCAAAACTTCCCACCACCAAAAGGAAAACTTGTCGAACAGCCAGCGGCCACTTTTCTCATTGAGTGAGCAAGCCTTTATCTCGAGGATGTTACTGTGGTTGCATTTGGCCCACTCATTGTCCTCTCTATCACTGCCTCTATTTTCAAATTTATTTCATCCACGTGTGAATATATTTTGCATGAGCATTTACTTTGAACCCTTCTCCATATTTGACATCATTTCCCTGCAAAACTCGAAAGAATTATTAAAAAAGTTATTAACCTATTGCATAGATTCCAATTTAATTTTAAACTTTTCAATTTGATCAATTTAGTCCTAAATTTTTTGATAATTTACGTGACACGATCAATGCTAATATTGACAATTTTGGTGAATTTTTTATATTTCTTTTCATTTCTTTTCTTTCAATTTTTTTTCCACCATGGCCGTTGAGAACCATTAGGGCCTCGCAATGGCCAGTGACCTTCGCCGATCACTGGGCGAGGACTGCCTAGCCCGTGACCGCAATGGCCTCATCAAGTGACCGGTGAGGGTTGCAAGCCATCACTGAGGCCCCGATGACCCTCACTAATCATGTTGGAAAAGGAAAAAGGAAAAAAAAATTATAAAAAATTCAGAACTTTTTTTAAAAATTGCATAAATTGTCAACATTAACGCCAGTCGTACCATGTCCATGTCAATGATTTCAGGCTAAAATTGGCCAAAAAGACTAGCAAATCATTAAAAAGTTTAGGATTAAATTGACCAAATTCAAAAATTTAGAACTAAATTGACATTCGTATAACAAGTTTATAACTTTTTTTGTACTTATCTCTTATGTGTTTGCTTTTCTATATGTGCTTGTCTACATCACTCATGCATATTTGACTCATTTATTAATCACGTCATACCTTTAAAAACCCAACATGACACTTTTATAAATGAGTCACACAACACGATACGTTTAAGGAATAGACCCTTACAAAAATATGTTCAAATGAGTAATAGAGTGCCTAAGTGTATCTAACTAGATCACATTGACCCAGGTAATATGTTAACTCAATTAACTAATCGTGTATTGGCCTGTCCTAGACAGATTGCAAAGGTCAATTAGCAAAGAACACAATTTTTTATTTGTGTAGAAAAAGTTATTCCGTTTAAACTCAATTTGAATAAACTTACAATCATGTGTCCTTTTCAGGTCATGTTAATGAGGGTCTAATTCTCTAAAAACCCCCAACTTTAGGTGCAATCCCAAATTTTCCATTAACTTTTTTTTTGTCTAAAAAATTTCACCAAATTTTACTCTAGTCCTACATCTATCCACATGTCCAAAAATTGCAAATAGTTTCTTCAAAATTATGAATATTGAGGCCAATTAGAGATTCATTATCAAAACTTGTGTCTTCATAAATATTCTCTCCCTCGTATGAAACAACAAAGAACAACCTCCTAATATTGATAATATTGAAGAAACTAATGACTATTTTTGGATAAAGGGTTGACAAGGGTAGATTTGGACTAAAGTGAAAGTCGATAATTTTTTAAAGACGAAAGAATATTTGGTTTGAATTGAGATTATAATGATTTTTTTATAATGAAATTAGGCTTGTTAATCAGTGGTGCAAAAAATTGGCCATCCGACAAAGCGATGCTACAATTCTTAGCTTGATTCTTCTTCTTCAACTTGGACCCACTTCATATTCTTTTTCTTGATTCCCTTTTCCTTTAACTTAGATTTTTTTTTTTTTTTTTTTTTTTTTGCTTTTTTCCTTTAACTTAGACCCATTTATATTCTTTCTTTTCCCCTTTTCACGCAATGCTCTTAACTTTTACGAGATTACGTGATTCGGGAGTCACGCTTTTTCCTTTATAAAAGATTTTGACAGGAATTTGTGAGTCACGTTGGTGTCATATAGTTGATGCACAACTATTGGCTCTTTATTCCAAAATAAACTTGTTGAATAATTAAATTAATAAATTATACGATTGTACCTTAAAATCATTTACCATTTTCCTTGCAAAATTTGGAAAAAAGTTGGTGTTTTGAGGTTTGGAAAAGGATAGAAAATTGTATCGGACATTCTACTATGTTTTCCCAGATTTTATGTGTTTAACATTAATAATTCTTAAAATGTGAGGGAGCCATAAGAAAATAAACATGCAAAAATATTAAGCAATGTCATTTTCTTCCTTAAATCTACATTTGAGATCATATTAAATGAAGAAAGAAAGGATGAAGTAAATTCTCTGTATCTGTTAAAAGCAGAGATTTCAATATTGCCTTTTCCTTTGTTTTTCTTGTCGTTTTTGTGTTTTAATGGAATTATTTCTAAAAAACCACTATTAGTAGTTAGGGTTACGTGGATGAAAATTCTGTTTAAAGTAATTGAACGGAAAAAAAAAAAAAAAAAAAAAAAAAAAAAAAGGTCTATCCAAAGTGAGCTGTACGTGCAGAAATGGTTTGTGTGCAATTTGGTTTTGCAATTCAAGTGAATAACTACACGTATGAAACTTACTCGAAAGATTTTCTCCCTTGGACATTAATTTTATGAGATTAGTGTTCATATCAGCGGATTTCATTAATGTTAATTAATGAAATGATGGCATTGAACGTTTAGCTCAAGTGACTAGTCAAACCGATTGTTTTGCAAACCTTGAGTGATTTAACGGGATTGCAACAAAATGTAACGTATACATGTTGAGATAACTCTTTATTTGTTTGTCAAAAAACTTTATCTATTCAAAAATCTAGGAAGGTAAAAGAATTATTAACCATCCATTCCTCAAATATAATGGAGTTCAAGATAGATCTAACTTGAGTTGGTTGAATCACTAGTGGGTAAAATTAAATTTTTGCAAATGCATCATGTGTCCCCAAAAGTGGAAGACGCCATTAGGTTATTAATTGTAAAACCCGACCATTATTATGTACTTGGCAAGATAATGACAATGTCCTTTCACTCAATTATGACCTTGATTCAACCAATGACAAAATTCCATAAGAAAGTTTAATTTAGCCAAAGAAATGGAAAAAAGAAAACTCGCCCTTTAATGTGGATGATTGATATTAGCCAAAGACATAATGGAGTTACTATAAGTAGGACGCTCCAAGAAGGCATCTCCCACCAAAAGCAAGTGGCGACAAGTTTTTCACAAATCTCAGGGATCTCTCTTTATCTTTTTTTCTAATTCTAGATTATTGATTACTTTGATCTGAAGTGGTCCCTTACTTCCTCTCCTTTTTATTAGACAATATTAACTATCATAAAATTAAAATTTATAGAAATATAAAATTAATCTATTAAGATTGCATGAGCTTAATAAGCTTTGTCCATATAACGAGCAAACTATTATTTTCTTCTCTTTCATCACCCTTTTGCCTTTTGTCCATGTAGGGCAAAATCTTCTTATTCTTCTTTTTCCTTACCTTTTTCCCTTTTTATATGCAAATCTATCATTTAAAAGGATTGAAAATTTTAGGTAAACTTATTGTTTATTTACAGATATCCCATGCATTAAATGACAGAAGAAAAATATCATATGCATTGGTGATGCTTCTTGCTTTTGTTAGGTTCATGTTTTATCATCAAATCGTTCATGGTGGCCATAGGTTTTCCACAAATCTTAGGGATTTCTCTTTATCTTTCTTTTTATTTTTGGATTATTGATTGCCTTGAACTAAAGTGAGTCCATTACTCTCTCTCTCTCTCTCTCTCTCTCTCTCTCTCTCTCTCTCTCTCTCTCTCTCTCTCTCTCTCTTTATCAAACAAGATTAACTGTCATAAATATAAATTTGTCCATTAAGATTGCATGAGCTCAATAAGCTTTGTCCATATAATAGGCAAACTATTCTTTTCTTCTCTTTCATCACCCTTTTGCCTTTTGTCCATGTAGGGCAAAATATTCTTCATTCTTCTTTTTTTCTTAACATTTTCCCTCTTTATATGCAAATCTATCATTTAAAAGGATTGAAAATTTCAAGTAAAGATTTTGCTTATTTACAGGTATCCCATACATTAAATGATGGAGGAAAAATGTCATATGCATTGATGATGCTTCTTGCTGTTGTCAAGTTCATGTTTTATTGTCAAATCATTCCTAGTGGCAACAAATTTTCCACAAATCTCAAGGATCTCTCTTTATCTTTTTTTTTTTTTAATTTCTGGATTAATAATTGCTTTGAACCGAAGCAATTCCCTTACTTTCTCTACTTTTTTATTAGACAAGATTAACTGTCATAAAATTAAAATTTATAGAAATATAAAATTTGTCCATTAAGATTGCATGACCTCAATAAGCTTTGTCCATATAACGGGCAAACTATTCTTTTCTTCTCTTTCATCACCCTTTTACCTTTTGTCCATGTAGGGCACAATATTCTTCTTCTTCTTTTGCTCACATTTTCCCTCTTTATATGCAAATCTATCATTTAAAAGGATTGAAAATTTCGAGTAAAGATTATTGCCTATCTACAAGTATCCAATGCATTAAATAGCAGAAGAAAAGTATTATATGCATGGATGATGCTTCTTGCTTTGTGCCAAGTTCATATTATATCGTCAAATCGTTCCTAGAGGCAACAAGTTTTCCACAAATCTCAAGGATCTCTCTTTATCTTTGTTTTTATTTCCGAATCATTGATTGCTTTAACCTTAAGTAGTTCCCTTACTTTTTCTTTTTTTTATTAGACAAGATTAACTATCATATAATTAAAATTTATAGAAATATGAAATTTGTCCATTAAGATTGCATGAGCTCAATAAGCTTTGTCCATGTAACGGGCAAACTATTATTTTCGTCTCTTTCATCACCCTTTTGCCTTTTGTCCATGAAGGGCAAAATATTATTCTTCTTTTTTCTCACCTTTTTCCCCCTTTACATGCAGATCTATCATTTAAAAGGATTGAAAATTTTGGGTAAAGATTATTGCTTGTTTACGGGTATCCAATGCATTAAATGACAAAAGAAGAGTATTAGATGCGTGAATGATGCTTCTTGCTTTGTACCAAGTTCATATTTATCGCCAAATCATTCCAAGAGGCACAAATTTTCCACAAATCTCAAGGATCTCTCGTTGTCTTCCTTTCTATTTTTGGATTATTGATTGCTTAGACCTTAAGTGGTTCCCTTACTTTCTCTTCTTTTTATTAGACAAGATTAAATGTCATAAAATTAAAATTTATAGAAATATAAAATTTGTATGTTAAGATTGCATGAGCTCAACAAGCTTTGTCCATATAACAAGCAAACTATTATTTTCTTCTCTTCCATCACTCTTTTGCCTTTTGTCCTTGTAGGGCAAATTATTCTTCTTCTCCTCTTTTTCTCACCTTTTTCTCTCTTTATATGCAGATCTATCATTTGAAAGGATTGAAAATTTTGAGTAAAGATTATTACTTATTTACAAGTATCCCATGCATTAAATGGCAAAGAAAAGTATCATATATGTTGACGATGCTTCTTGCTTTGTGTCAAGTTCACGTTTTATCGTCAAATTATTCTTATCTCCATTTTATGTGCACATCCATCTATAATTACCTGGGTTTCAAACTATCAAACTTCAATAGGTAGCGTAGTGAAATGTTTGGTGATATCACTTCTAACAAGACAATTGATATTATTGATAAACAAGATACAATCTAATTGAGTCAAATGAGTGTCTTCGTGAAGGATAAGTAGGTTTTCTTCATTTTCATTTTTTTTTTCCTAAAAAACATGTAAACCTAAGTTTTCATGCGAGGAGAACTCATATGACAAAAATTAAACAAAGTGATATATCAAACAAATTACAACAATATAATCACAAGCAATACGGTAAGTAGAACCCGAGTCATAAATATAAAAACACCTTGCTTTTAAGCCACAGATAGGAGTCCCGTAAACTAATGTATATACGCAATCAACCTAGTTTAAGACAAGTAAATTTTCCAAGCGAGGGGATAACGTTGCCGGATTAAACAAAATGAAATTCAATTAAGAATAAATCAAACTTAGCACTAAAAACACCACTTTTTACCGAATGCCTCTCCAATTTTGTTATCCTTTTTTATTTATTTCTTTTTCTTTTTTCCTTTTCATCCATGATAAACATGATTTAAACTCTAGCTATACTATATGCATGTTAAGATATAATAAACTAGATACAAGGCTAGAAATTGAACTACGATATCATGCAAATATGTGATTATGACGTGGAGAAGATGTAGTCATATAAAAGGAATGTGATATTGACTCTTCCTTCCCTGGTTCTAGGTCTAGTTCCATTATGGTATCAGAGCCATGGTTTCGTTTGTGATATTATCCGTTCCATGCGCCTAGTAGGTGAATCCAGTGCTGAGAAGATTTCTTTACATCATGTCTACAGAACCTTAAATTCTCGAAGCACCCGTTACTCTTGCCCCTTCTACATCATCCTCAACCCCTCCAGAGTTTCGTGTTTCCAATGCTTCTAAGATAGATTATCTTTACGAAGTCTCTCTTAGTGATGAAACCAAGATCTCTGAAACCCAGCTTCCTCTCATGAACCCTTACTCCGCTTTTGCTAAACCCAACTCGTCATTCTCACCCATCCGCTCCATCCGTCAACTTATTCACCAAACTCCAAAGCAAGTAAAAAGTACGTTCGGTCCTCAAATTCGACCAGCACCCCATTCACGCTGCGAAAAGGAGTACTTTGTTACTCTTGAGATCCCTCCAGAATTCCCCAGACAATGGGCTCAACAGGGATACACTCATGTTCATTATGGCGCTGTTCATCTTGCTCTCACCTTTCATAGCCGTAAAGGTTTACCCGTTGTGGCAAGAATTGCATTGTTAGATACTAGATTTTTACAATACCAGCATGCTTGCATTGGTACTGTTCAAACTACCCTAAATGCAGGAACAGTCTTTGTGACTCTGTATCCAAATTTCAACATCGCTCTTTCAGACCCCCAGCTACTCTCTTTCTTAAAAGTCCAAGTCCAGCTCACTGGGGCTCCTCAAACTGTTGACTCTGTAGCTGCAACCCTGCATTACCAGATGGTTTATCGAGTACAAAACCATGCTCTCGATCTAAACTTCAACAATGGTAATGAAGATGCTTTGTTTATCTCTATGCAGAATGATCAGGCATCATGCATCCATGTTCCTCGGCAGATCCCAAAGGATACGTTGGCCAAGCTCCTTCCAGAGACTTGGATTACCAACTACGAAAAGCTACACCAGCATAACAAGCCTTTCCAGTCGACGGACTCTGAGTTCGTCCGGAAAAAAGATGGAACTGTTTCCATCAAATTTGGCAAAGAAAAGGAAGAAAGTCCTTCTATCTTCCAAACCCTTTTCATGATCGAACCATGTGTTCCTGAATCAATTTCTGAGCCAGATCCAAAACAGCTTGTTCGACACTTTAATGGTGATGGACACCCTGTCCATTACTATAAAGACAAATATGGTCATTGTTTCTGGGATCCTTTTTGCCAATGTTCCTATTGTATGAATTCTCCTGATGAGGTAAATCCATATGATAGGCCTCCACCCCGACGGAAAAGGCCAAAGAATAAGGTGTACCAAAGATACTTAAATGGAGATCCCTCAGTTGATACTCTTGGTGAATGCGATAAATACCAGTTCATGGTATCCTATGCACCACCTCTACCACCAGAGGTCAGTACACCCCGAGTTTCACCAGATCCCCCAAGATCACCTCCACCATCACCACCTCAGAAAAAACAAGCTCTCTCTCCGTTCTATAAGCCAATCTTAAAGTGGGCCAAAAAGCACTCCTACCCACTTGAAGCTCCAGCAGAAACACCACATAGTTCCTCCATTGCCATGTTTCACGATTCTGATTTTCCCCCTCTTGCCAAAGAAGGTTCTAAACTCTCGTTTCCTGCCCCAGAGGAATTCATTGACCCACAAGGCAGATATCGCCATGTTCCTAAAGTACCTACCCCCACTGATGTGGATGAACATGGGAGACAAAGAAAGACTTCGCCGCTGAAGTTTGTTTTTAAAATGGCAATCGGAGACTCGCTAGCACAAAACAATGCTTTCAAAGCAATTGATTCCAAGATTGGAATTGTGCAACAAGATCTCCGAAAGTATGATGAGACTACCAAGAAAATGGTTTCTGAATTCTAGAATAGGCTAAATGCCTTGGAATCAGGGCAACGTCTAGGTTATCGTTATCATTATCTAGAGAGCCCAGAACCGGAGATACAAAAGCTCAAAAGACAAATCCAACTCCTTGGAGAAGGAAGGTTCAGACCTTTTGATCCATTTGTAACTCCAGTAAGGACTGGATATTTACCTCCACCACCCCAGACGTCTATCTTTGCTGCCATTCCGCAAGATCCCTCCAAGAAGGAACCAGATATACGAGAACGCCTCAAAGAGTTAAATCGAATCCAAAAGGAAAGAGGAAAAGAGAAAATTCCTGTAGAATCATGCTCGGTTGTCATAAGAGAAAAGCCAGATCATATGATGCTAGCAAATCCATTGAAATCCTTTCTAAAGGATTTGAGTGTCCAAGGACATCCTGATCCTGTCCACAAGACTGATCCAACTCCTCCAGATGATCAAGCTCTATTTCCAATAGAACAAACTGATCCTACCACTTCGATCGAATCGATTTAGTATCATTTTCATCCTCTTCATCCTCTTCAGTTCCTGAACCTGATTCCCTTCCTATTGTACCAGTAACTTCTTCTATTTTCATGGCTGATCCTCCAGATCAGGAAATGGAGTCAATTTACTCTGACCCAGAGATTGTTCGGGACAACCCTAGAAATCATGTGTCCATGGCATCAAAGCAGTTTTTTACCATTGATGATATTCCCTACCAAAAATGGCCAGAAAGACTTGAGGAATTTCATACTTGGTTAAACACCCAGTCCATCACCAACCATGATATGAATGATGTCCTTTACAACTTCGTTACCAGGTTTACAGGAAGCCTTAAACTCTGGTGGAAATCAGTATCAGAACAATACCAGATTCATTTTCTGATGTCACCAAATTTTAGCCAAGCCATTACTATCTTATACCACTTCTTTGTGGGAAAACCCACCGACCTCATAGAGATGAAGAGAAGAGAGTTTTTCGAAAGAAAATGTTGTTCCCTCCAAAAGAAACATCTTCATAAGCATTATCGAATAATGCTCCAGCTCTTTTACCAAATTGGAGTGATTCAAATCTGAAGCATGTTTTCCGACTTCCATCTCCAAAGAACTATCCCAAATGGTCGAAAGATCCTTTTTTGGGAGACAGAAGAGAGTTCAGGATATGCCCCTGGGAGAAATACAACAAGAAATCCATCTATGCCTTGAAGAAATATGCCTAAAGCGCCAGATGGTCCAATCCTATATCACCAGTGATAAGAGCCTCGAGACAGCCTGCTCTCGCCACAAGCTGAAGATCAAATGTTCCAAGCAAGACTGTGATGGAACTTGTGGAAAGTATTCTAGAAAGAAGAAACACTTTAAGAAGTTCTCGATGAAGAAGTCCAAACATGGCCACAAGGACTTCCAAAGAAAGAAGAAATGGAGATACTTACGGAAAAGAAAGGATCGCACGGGCCATAAAAAGTCGAATCGTTGCTACATCTCGCAACCGAGAGAAAGGACATTTTGCCAAAAGCGTCCCCAAGCCAGAAAAGGCCAACATCATTTGATACATCAGATTGAAAATGAAACAGGTATCTCTCTTGAAAATGATGATGTTGAATCATTGTTCTCTGCTGATGAAGAACCATCTGAACAAACTCTTTGTATCATTCCATGTTATCACACTTCCAGCGAAACTAATTCAGATTCAGAATCTGAAGACATTTTTCACATATCACCCACATCTACAGAACAAAACCTTGACATATTTTCAAGCCAAATGATAACTCTATAAAAATAGAGTTATTTTACTTATTTTAGGCAACAATTAATGCAATATCTATGAGAAAATATTTGGATTTCCTTCTGATTATTTGAATTTTCCTTATTTATGCAGAATAATGATATATGGAGAAGATAAGCTAAAGGACGGCAAAACTGAGGAATTTAAATCAGCAACAAGTGGGAGATAGATATCAAATCAAAATCCTCTGATTTACTCCCGATTTTGTGCGCAATTGCTTGGAGATAAGAATCTTGGATATATCCTATGAAGAGGAGAATAAAGAGAGAGAGAGAGAGAGAGAGCAGCTAGGTTTTAATTTTTTTTTTTTTTTTCTGTTAGATCGTTTTTCATTGTTCTGAGAGTTTTTCAAGTATTTTGAAGAGAAGACAAAAGTGGTGACAGAATTATTGTTCTTTGATTCCAGATGCTGAGTTTAATTTATATTTTTATTTATTCATCTACTATGTTCTAATTTTCTTTTGTTAGGGCTACGATGTAGCCTAACCATGATGATGTGAATTTCATGATTTTTATATTTTATAATTGATTTCATTCATGTGAGTTATATATTATTGTGCTTAATGCTTTTGAGTGACCGGCCACCACTTGAATGATCGATGTGCATGTTTGAGACTGAGAAGTGATAATATGCAATTGCTCATTATAATATATAACCATGAATTAAACGTGGATAGAAATATACTGCGTTATTTGTGCAGCTTTCGATGATAAGGTGATCCAAAAGACTCATTGTAAGCCGGGAATATTCATAGTTTTTAATGCACTCATGTTTATTTTAATTCACATAGAGATATAGTGGATTAATAAACTGAGTAGGTTTGCTATACCTAGAGATAGGATAGTAAATAGGTTAGGAAATTCCGCTATCACATGTTTGATATCATTCTTGTATTCACAACAATCTGAAATTCATATCTAGTGGTTATGGTGAAATCGGATGCTCTAACATATTTATCTTATCGATTTACTACATTTAGTCTACAAATTTTGTTTTTAATTTATTCTCAATTATATTTTGATATGTTAGATAAATTTTAGAATTAATCTATTTTAGTAGTTAATTAGTTTATTAATCATCGATCTCTGGGACGATATTCTTTCTCATCATTATATTACTTGTTCGACACGTTCACTTGCGTTTAGAATTTTACGAACAAGTTTTGGCGCCGTTGCCGGGGATCGTTTGTTTAATACTAATTAATATTGATACCAGATAATTCTAAGTTTAATCTAGCTTTCGTTTTGTTTTATTTTTCAGGGTGTACATCGGTTTATGACACGTAGCCAACAAGTGAAACTTGTTGAGCTTGATCCAGAAATCGAGCGTACATTCAAAAGGCGACTAAGAGAACAGAAAAATCACGCTAAGATGGCAGACGGTGAGAATGAAAATCCACGTAGACTCTTAAGAGATTATGCTGCGCCAACAGTTCAAGGCACCACATCAAGTATCGAAGACCTGCAATTCAAGCAAACAACTTTGAGATCAAGCCATCACTCATTCGGATGCTTCAACAATCGGTGCAATTTAGTGGGCTACCAAGCGATGATCCAAACGCTCACATCGATGCTTTTCTTGAAATCTGCGACACCATTAAATATAATGGAGTTACAGATGATGCTATTAGATTGAGATTATTTCCATTCTCTCTTAGAGACAAAGCTAAAAGTTGGCTTTCTTCTCTTCCCTGCAGGATCAATCACTACATGGAATGATATGGCTCAGAAATTTCTTGGTAAGTTCTTTCCACCTGCAAAGTCTGCGAAGATGCGTAACGATATTACTAATTTTATGCAGATGGACAATGAATCATTATATGAAGCATGAGAAAGATTCAAAGAATTTCTTAGGAGATGCCCACATCATGGACTACCCGTATGGATGCAGGTACAAACTTTTTATAATAGCTCTAGTACAAATCTTCGTTCTATGATTGATGCAGCTGCGGGGAGGAACTCTAAATAATAAAACACCAGAAGAAGCCTACAATTTATTAGAAGAGATGGCATCAAATAGTTATCGGTGGCCTGCGAGAGACTACCAATGCGAAAAGTTAGCGGAGTTCACGAAGTGGATGCTTTTGCTGCAATTGCTGCACAATTTGAAACACTCAACAAAAAGCTTGATAATATGAGTGTTTCGGTCATGAAAATTCAAAATTTGACATGTGATTTTTGTGGTGGAGGACATGTTAGCACAGCGTGTCAGGTAGGTAATACTTTTAAACAATCTAGTGAAAATTCTAACTTTATTGGGAATTTTAACAGGTCACAGAAATAATCCCTACTCCAACACGTACAATCCGGGATGGCGCAATCATCCAAATTTTTCATGGAATAATCAGAATGTGACGAGACCACCGGGATTCAAACAATCGAAGAGACAAAGTCAAATTTGGAAGATATAGTCACCAAACTTGCTAATACGACTCATGACTTCATCAAAAGCACGGATGTGAGATTTCAAAACCAAGAGGCTTCAATCAGAAATTTGGAGATGCAAGTGGGTCAGTTAGCAAGCATGATGTCAGGAAGACAACAAGGTTCTTTGCCGAGTAACACAGAGAAAAATCCAATTGAAAACATAAAGACTATTACCCTGAGAAGTGGTAAACAAGTGGGAGAAGAAGAGATTGTCAAAGACAAGGAAGAGATGACCAATAAACAATCAAAGGAGACAAGCAAGAGTAAACTTTTTCCAGATAATCCCAAGCCATATGTGCCGCCAATTCCATTCCCTCAGCGACTCCAGCAGCACAAAATAGATAAGCAATTTTCTAAATTTCTTGATGTATTTAAAAAATTGCACATTAACATTCCTTTTGCAGATGCTTTAGCGCAAATGCCTAGTTATGCAAAATTTTTGAAGGAGATTTTGGCAAACAAAAGGAAGCTGGAGGATTATGAGGCGTGAAGTTAAATGAGGAGTGTTCAGCCATCCTACAAAACAAATTGCCTCCGAAATTAAAAGATCCGGGAGTTTTACTATTCCTTGCACTATTGGAGATTCTTACTTTGAAAAGGCATTATGTGATTTAGGTGCAAGTATTAATTTGATGCCTTATTTAGTTTTCAAGAAATTAGGATTGGGCGAGGTAAAAGCAACCACAGTGTCACTTCAATTGGCTGATCGATCAATTAAATATCTGAGAGGTATTGTGGAAGATGTTTTGGTAAAAGTTGACAAATTTATTTTTCCTGCAGATTTCATAGTTCTTGATATGGAGGAAGATTTTGAGGTACCACTTATCTTAGGTCGACCTTTTCTAGCAACGGGAAGAGCTCTTATTGATGTACAACAAGGGAAGTTGATCCTTAGAGTTCAAGATGATCTTGTTTCATTTAATGTTTTTAAAGCAATGAAATATCCATCGATGATAATTCTTGTTTTAGAATTGAGACAGTTGACAAGTTGGTGAATAATGTTTTTCAGGAAAATATTTTTAAAGATCCACTTGAAGCATGTCGATTCAACCAAGGGACAAAGATATTCAGAATGAGAAGATAAAGGAGTACGCAAATTTCATGGAGGCAATTCCACCATATTCAAGGCAAAAGGCAATTAAATTTGAGGAGTTGGGACAACAATTACAAAGCCTAAACCATCAATTGAAGAGCCTCCAATTCTTAAACTCAAACCCTTACCTTCTCATTTGAAATATGCTTATTTAGATGGAGTTTCTTCTTTACCGGTAATTATATCTTCTTTGACAGATTTGATGGAGGAACAATATAAACCCACTATCCAACGTCGGAGGCGTTTGAACCTAAAGATGCAAGAAGTAGTGAATGGTCAACGTTTGAAGCCCTACTTTGAAGGTGGTTACAGCAAGCAGAAGACCACTTTTGAACTTCATTCTCCAGATTAGCGACATCTGAGATAGTTTGGCTGAAAACTATAAAGCAAGCGCTTCTTGGGAGGCAACCCAAGCATTTTAATTATGTTTTTTTCTTTATTTTTTTTATTGTTAATTTTATTATGTCTTGCAAAAAAAAAAAAAAAAAAAGCTTAACTTTTTTTCTGTTTTATCCAGGTTAATTTTTAGGGAGCACCTTTCAAGAGTTTAATCATCAAGATCATCTATGGACTTATCCTACAACCGGGGAGTTTTCTTCTTCCTATTCTATTTTTCGCATTGAGGACACTGCTTCATTCAAGTTTGGGGGAGACAAAATTTTTGGCTAAGTTTTTTTTTATCATGATTAAATTCCTGGTTGTGAATTTTTGCGATTCTTAGGAAAATTTAAATTTTATTTAAATTTGCAATTGATGTGTGAGTTAATCTTAATTCTGATTATGTTGATCCACTTACGAGCACTAAAAGTCCTTAATTTTTGAATTGTGTGTAAATTTAGAGAACATTCATGTGAAGTATGTGATTTTCTTAAATTTCACCCAAATCTTAGAATTTGTTTGATTTTCTCTTGAGGCAAAATCCTAAGCTAAATCTAATTGAGAAAATGATTTAGGCAATTTTTGGATCGATTGAGCCTTTCAAGCTAACCCTGTTTATTTATCCCTAGTCACCCCTTTGAGCCTTAATTACTACCCAATTTTTCATTGGCACCCATATATGTTTAGCCTAGCCGTTATCAAATTATATCATTGTCCCATGCCCTATGAACACGTTGATTTTCTTTTGGGATAAAAAAATTATTTGAGCTTGATAGAAATTTGGGAGGAAGGATGGAGTATGAAAAAAAAAAGTGATTGCTTTTATGGTTCCCTATCCAACTTTCAATTGAGTGAGCCTTTTGGATACTCAATGGGTTGGAAATTTTCATGTTATATTAGGAGGGACTTTGGGAGAAACTCCACCATAAAGCAATTCAAAAAAAAAAAAAAAAGAGAGAGAGAAAAAAAAAGAGAAAAGAAAAAGGAGAAGAAAGAAAGAAAGGAATGATGATATATGGTGGTAGAAAAATTATTTTGAAGGAGTGAAATTGAACAATGAAATTGGCTCTAATTAGATCCTAGAAATCAACGTGTTGGTGTGTGATTTGAGCTTAAAATTCTCATTATCTCACCTTTAGCCCAGCCTTACATTACAACCCGAGAAAAGTCCTATTGATTTTTGGTTGGATAATTAGCTTACATTAGTGGAGAGAGGAATGCAAAGCAAACCTATGAGATTTGGTCATAATTATTGAGAATTTTTTAGAGGTTACATGTCAATGTGAATTTATCTGAATTGCATATAATTCGGAAAAGATGAGGACTCTCACACACACACTTGGATCACATAGTTAGAATTGGTCTTAACTTATAAATCAATTTCAATGTTTGGATGAAATTTGTGTTTTTCTTTGAATTATGAATTTGAGCAATTATGGAAAGATGTCATGGAGGAGGTTGTTAGCTTGAGTATGTGTTATGTCTTGATTTTGCTTGAGGACTAGCAAAAGGTTAAGTTTGGGGTTTGATAACTCTATAAAAATAGAGTTATTTTACTTATTTTAGGCAACAATTAATGCAATATCTATGAGAAAATATTTGGATTTCCTTCTGATTATTTGAATTTTCCTTATTTATGCAGAATAATGATATATGGAGAAGATAAGGAAAAGGACGGCAAAACTGAGGAATTTAAATCAAGCAGCAGTGGGAGATAGATATCAAATCAAAATCCTCTGATTTACTCCCTGATTTTGTGCGCAATTGCTTGGAGATAAGAATCTTGGATATATCCTATGAATAGGAGAATAAAGAGAGAGAGAGAGAGAGCAGCTAGGTTTTAGGTTTTTTTTTTTTTTTCTGTTAGATCGTTTTCATTGTTCTTAGAGTTTTTCAAGTATTTTGAAGAGAAGACAAAAGTGGTGACAGAATTCTTATTTTTGATTCCGGATGCTGAGTTTAATTTATATTTTTATTTATTCATCTACTATGTTCTAATTTTCTTTTGTTAGGGCTACGATGTAGCCTAACCATGATGATGTGAATTTCATGATTTTTATGTTTTATAATTGATTTCATTCATGTGAGTTATATATTATTGTGCTTAATGCTTTTGAGTGACTGGCCACCACTTGAATGATCGATGTGCATGTTTGAGGCGAGAAGTGATAATATGCAATTGCTCATTATAATATATAACCATGAATTAAACGTGGATAAAAATATACTGCGTTATTTGTGTAGCTTTCGGTGATAAGGTGATCCAAAGACTCATTGTAAGCCGGGAATATTCATAGTTTTTAATGCACTCATGTTTATTTTAATTCACATAGAGATATAGTGGATTAATAAACTGAGTAGGTTTGCTATACCTAGAGATAGGATAGTAAATAGGTTAGGAAATTCCGCTATCACATGTTTGATATCATTCTTGTATTCACAACAATCTGAAATTCATATCTAGTGGTTATGGTGAAATCGGATGCTCTAACATATTTATCGATCGATTTACTACATTTAGTCTACAAATTTTGTTTTTAATTTATTCTCAATTATATTTTGATATGTTAGATAAATTTTAGAATTAATCTATTTTAGTAGTTAATTAGTTTATTAATCATCGATCTCCGTGGGACGATATTCTTTCTCATCATTATATTACTTGTTCGACACGTTCACTTGCGTTTAGAATTTTACGAACACCAAACCCACTGTCCCCATTTTCCTGTAAAAATCCTCACCTCAAAGTTTGCTAAGCCTATCACTGTCATTGCCCTCATTGATACTGGAGCAAGTTGTTCAATTTTGGATACCAAAGTTCTTCCTGAAGAGTATTGGACTCCTTATGTTCGATATTTCAACTCTGCCTCAGGAGATACTTTCTCCACAAATGTGAGAACTACTCCTGTGACTGTTCAGTTCTTCCCCCAATGTTCAATAACCACAAAAATCTTTGGATCCAATCTTCCCAACAAAGACCTAATCATTGGTTGGGATGTCATGACTCAGATCTCACAGCTTCGTATCATTCCTGGAAAATGTCTTAGGTATAAGGACCAATTCTCTGAGTTCGTCAATATTCAGAGACTCTTTTCCATTCAGATGAGCCTATTAGATCCAATCATGCAAAAGCTGTTAGAATCTTGTTCAGAATCCCATGCGGAATTTGCCCAGAAGTGTTCCCATCCTTTATGGGAAAACCCAGAATTCTTTGTTCGCCTTCCTTTCAAGAAGAATGAAGACATAAATCTAACCAAGGCGAGCCACATGGGAATGAAGCCAGAACACTTGGCTTTAGCTCAAAGGGAATGCTCAGAACTATTGCAACAAGACCTTATTGAAATCTCCAACTCTCAATGGGCTTGTGAAGCCTTTTATGTCAATAAGCGTCTTTGAGCGAACGAGAGGAAAAATGAGATTGGTAATCAATTATCAACCCCTCAACCTTTTCCTCCAGGATGATAAATTCCCTTTACCATCCGAGTTTCTCTCTTTCTTGGATTAACAAAGGCCCATATCTATTCCAAATTTGACCTCAAAGCCGGATTTTGGTAATTGGGCATCCATCCCGAAGATAGATCCAAAACAGGATTACGTATTCCAAACCAGCACTTCCAGTGGAAATTCCTTCCTTTTGGCCTAAAGGTAGCACCATCCCTTTTTCAAAAGGCTATGTGTCGTATCTTCCAACCAATTCTCTCAAGTCTTTGCAAGTATATATCGATGATATTCTGCTCTACAGTCCTGATGAGCAGTCACACTGCCAACTCCTTGAGCAATTCACAGAATTTGTCAGAAAGCATGGCATCATGCTTTCTCAGCGAAAGATGAATATTGCCCAAACAAAAATCGAATTTCTTGGTATGCACCTCAACAAAGGTACATACTATCCAAGGCCGCATATTGCTCGAGGCGCTAAAGTTTCTGAAGAAAATTTCACGAAGAAAGAAGTTCAGCAATTTCTAGGGATAATTAATTATCTCAGGGATTTTGTCCCAAATCTTGCAAAGCTCCCGATTCCTTTGCAATCTATGCGAAAGAAGAATCCCCCACCTTGGGGAAAAACTCAGACAAAAGCAGTCGCTGCACTTAAGGAGGTTATGCAGAATCTTCCACCATTGAAGATACCATCAATAGGTAAAAGAATTCTTCAAACTGACGCCAGTAATGAATACTAGGCAGCCATTCTACTTGAAGAAATTGATGGTAAGAGACACCTTTGTGCTCACAAAAGTGGAAAGTTTTCTCAATCCGAAATGCACTACCATTCCACTTTCAAAGAAATCTTAGCGGTAAAGAATGGAATTAAGAAGTTTGAATTCCATCTCATCGGCCATCACTTCCTGGTAAAATTAGACATGGCATCTTTTCCTCAGATGACCAAGTTCAAACAGAAGCAGATCCCGAATTCTCAACTGCTTCGATGGGCTGAATGGCTTTCAAAATATTCTTTTGAAACCAAACATATTCCAGGAAAAAAGAATGTTCTTGCTGATTTCTTGTCAAGACCAAAGGCACCAGCCGAAATCAACATGTACATCAAAAGACCTGCCTTTCATATGCTCAATCATGGAGTAAAATACAAGATTGAGAAGATCGGAGATTTGCCAAGTTTGGAAATATCCCCAGGAGATTATTGAACAAATCCAGAATGACAATCTCACCGAAAATGGGAAACCTCATGTGGCAATGCCACACAGATCTGTTCAGATTCAATGCAGGTTCGATTCTTTATCCTTGTGGATTAAATTCGGATTATCCATTCATACATCCTCTTATCTGGAAAAAAGATGATTTCCATGATCAGCTCAAGACGCTATTATGGTACTTAACCAATAAGTACTTGATAGCCATTGAAATTCCAACCAGGAGATTCGTTGCCAATCTCACCAGGATATTCTTACTTGGAAGAAATATTGAAAGAGAAAGTGATCAAAATCTTCTAGACTTTCTTAATTGGTTCTACCCTCCTACTCACTGGAAACATCTTTTGGAAAAAGAACTAAGAACCACAACACCAAATCCTGAAGTCCATACCATCCTGTTTTTTCGACGTCCATGGCATTTTTGCCGAAATAATGGCAACATCATTAATGTTCCCCTGGAGATAGGAACTACATCCTACAAACCCCATTTGGACAGCAAAGAAGCTCGGATTCACAAATCCTATCCAGGGTCTGTTAGATCCTGTCAACTCCAGTATCGAGAACTCCAGAGAATTCTGTGCCAAGAAAACAAAATCATTCCTGAAAATGTATGGAACTATAATGTACCCACTGCATGGGATCATTATGACCTAGCCCCAGAAGCTAAGGAAGCACTCAGGCAATTCAGACAAGTTGGATCATCCCAAGATAATGAAATGACAAGTGCACATGACATTGTCCAATCTACCCAGGACCCCTATGCACGTTGGGGAGGTCCTCTTTCCCAAGATCCCTATGACCAAGGACCTTCGTCCTTATCTCAAATGGACACCTCCTACTATGCACAGCCATCCCATTGGCCTCAGCCAAGCATTCCTGCCGACACTACAGAAGATGACAAAACAAACTGGGCTCAAGAAGAAGCATCCCACCAGGCTCACGAAGAAGCATCCTCATCACACCAGCTAAAACAGATCCTCTCACCAGAAGACCTTGAAGCTCTTGAACAAAAATATGAGGCGCATCTTCTAGCAACAGCACACAGCTCGGATGACTCGGACTATGACTACAATGCTCGTGACGGACGAGGCCGCTGAAAAGCCGCTGCCCGTACAATTTCACCTTTGTAGCAGACTTGTTCACTTTTTACCGTAGCACTAGGCTAGGGAAAATCGCATTCACTGGTACGATTACTGTTCATAGTGTGCGAATAATTCCCTCCCGGAAGTTTCCGGTGCCTCTATTTATTTCCGGACCCATGAGCTTGGTCCTTGTTCGCTTGTGACCTCTTATTGTCTATATAAGGCAAGGAGGGTGTATTGTGTTGGGCAGAGTCCCCTGAAGTAAAGTGAGTGTTTTGTAAAAACATCTATATGGCTTTCTAAACTCCTCTTCTTCTCCAGCCTGGTAGAATCCTCTAGGAAATGCAGCTCGGGTAGATTAGAAGCGTTTCCATCCTGGTTCTCATGGTGTCCCTAAGCTCTGAACTAAAGGCCGGAGTGGTTTTCTGCTAAAAGGCCATCCCTGAAGCGCTTGAACGGGTTGTTCGCCCATAGTGGGAAGGCATACCTGCAGAGAATTGACTCTTCCTTCCCTGGTTCTAGGTCTAGTAATAATGGTTTTGTTTTATCTGCGGTTAAGGAGGTTGTGTCGGAAAATCATTGCGGAGCAGTTAAAGGTGCATGTGGAGTTGGTATTCGATGAGGTCCTCGGTTATGGCGAAGTTCAAGCGAGGCTTGGACTTGGATAATATCGTGGCGGTTGAGCCCATCGGGGCCTATGGAAGAGTGCGGCAAAGTTTGAATTTTTGCGAGCGTGCAACTTGGCTCAAACGTCGAGCCAAAGTGGAGATTGTTGAAATATGTCTCGAGTTTGAGTCCAATGTGAAATTCGAATATCCCGAATTGGATATGTTGCGGACGTTCGAAATTAAGCAAAGAAAATCCAAAGATCAACTTCCCAAAGTTTGAATATGCATTGGAGAATTTGGTTGAAATAGGAAAGTTCAACTTTGACTTGGACTTGGATTTTGTTTAAAATATACAGAGATATGTTTTGGATAAAATCGTTTAAGATAGGAAATAGAATCCTATGAGAAGTTGGCAAAAGAATAAGGGTCTCACTTATATATATAGACTTATGGCCGTGGATGAAAAAGAGCGTTGATCATGAAGAAGTGTTCTTGAAGCGCTGTCTAGTCGTCGAGTGCTTGGGAGAGATTTTTCTTTGTCGTTCTTGTCCGTGAATTACATCCAAGAAGATTTAGTGTTCGAGCTAATTAAATCTTATGGTAAGATTTGCGTGTAATTCCTTCGTGAGATTGAAAGATTATTTCTTGAGGAATTTCGGCGCTAAATACTGAGTGCGTTATTGGGTGTAATTGGGGCTTGGGAAACACCGAGAGAGTGTTTGAGTGACTTGAATGTGTAATCTCCTTGTATCACTTGATCTATAGTGAAATTCGCTGCTGCTCTCCCCGTGGACGTAGGTCGTTACGACTGACCCACGTAAATCTGGTGTCCGATTTATTTTCTTCTTCTGTCTATATTATTGTTCGATCGCTCGCCTTTTTGCAACATCATTCTTACATTATAAATGTACAATGTAATGTCATACAGAAGAATATACAGAGAAATAGTTTACCAAAATTCCCTTCTCTTTTCTGTCAAATTCGATCCCTAATTTTTATAAAAAGCATGAGTGGTCCATAAGAGGGGAATCTTAGGTATCTATAAACAAAAATGCCTCTGATTTCTAACTGTAGAAAAAAAAATACAACAAGATAAATGGATTCAAAATTATGTAGAGTCGCTTTTTTTAGGGAGGTGAATTCGGTCCTAAATTTTATAAAATGCATAAAGAGCGTATGGGAATGGAAACTTGGGTATTAACAAACTACAAAATCTCTAGTCTCTAAATGCAACAAGATAAATAGTGCAAAATTATGTAAAATCACTGTTTTTAGGGGTTGAATTGTGTCGTTGTCTGCAAATTTGATCCCTAATTTTTGGCAAATGTAATAAGGATGTAAAAGCAAAAATTTAGATTTCAACAGGAGGTTATCTTCCATATCAGGAAAAAATATCCTCTTAAATCAACTTAAAATTGAGAACATAACTTGGCCAAATTTATGTTTTTCCATGGGTTAGATTCAAAGGAGGTAATACCTCGCGCTAGTTGCCTGTCCTCATCTCTTGAATATAAAAAACTTAACGAGTAAAATGTTTCAAATTATAATTATATATAAAGTACTCTATTTGATATGTCTAATGCTTTTACATTAATCCAATATAGATCAGCATACTCGAAGATTTTGATAGTTCTACAAAATGTCAAATAAACATTCAAATCAAGAATTAACAAAGTCATGTAATACCCAACAAATTGGCTAAATAGGTATGCATTTGATGAAGATATGATGGAATCATATTTGGATCTTAGTGTTTCTCAATTGAAATAATCTTTGGACTGTGCTCACCATTTTAGAGGTGAGGTCTTATACAATGCTATATAATTAATACAGATGCATACGGTGGTTTGCAAGTGTTCATCATAGTATATTGAGCCGAGAAACCAGAAATCCATGCTATTTGTCAAAGCCATATTATTTGCTTAAGAATGGGCTAGTATAGTTTAGTCAAATTACTCATAAAATATTATAAAGGATTAATTCATTGTCTATAGAACCATATAAAAAACGAAATTGATTCGACTCACAGAGTACAAATATCAATTTGACCAAATTAAAATTTCCGATCATTGAACATTTATTAAGAGTTCAAGGACTAAATTTGGTAGCGTCTCTTCTTTTATTAATGCTAGAAATATATGAAATCAAGTTGTAAAAGAGGTTGTACATCTTTATTGAATATTTGAAAACGATTCGCTCGTTAAAGTAGCTAATTCAAGTTTGCTGCATCATTTCTGCTGGAGATTTGTATATCATTTGTTCAATTTTGTAAAGTGATGCTTATTTTGATCCTAGACTAGGTCCTTTTCTTCTTGGGAAAGTGTCAAAAAATCGCACTGTGAACCCAGTGATCACTTATTACCTCTATTTATACATGTACCATTAACATACCCTCTAAGCAAAACCATACATTAAAAACACCGATTGCCACTTCTTGCAAATTCATTAAGCATTTTGCTTAGGTGTTGGGTGGTTTGTATTATTTTTAATTGATTTTTAGTATTTTGCGCAGTCAACATTTTATTTGTGTATTGTCCCGGATAACTAATAAGACGTTCTCAGTATATATTGATAAATTTCTATTGATTACTAGGATGTATGGAATTACTATTTTGCTTAATTTAAATCATACGGTTCACGCACTTTTAACTTTTTTTAAATCCAAAACTTTGGAAACTTTCATAGTACTCAAATGTTAACTCAAAGTCTCACATTTAATTTTTTTCATAATTTTCCGAAATTTTAGTAATCTTTTAAGTATTGATGGGAAGTAAAAAAGTACTTTCGAGTTTTATTTAAACCCAAAAAAACGTGCACACCTTTAAAATTGAGTTGGTAAATGTTTAAGCAAAGTTAGTATATTAAGTTTACCTTTTCGCAACATGCTTACATTATTGATTTAGATTTATACTGGTAAGTTATTCATCAACTCGCATATGACTTCAAGAGTAAAAAAAGACAGTAGATATTTATGTCACATAGATAGTTGCACATATGGATTAGTAGATATCATTTAACTTTATTAACCATCCAAACGTTTGGTAAATTCCATTAAAATGATGATAATCTTTGAAATGTGTATATTTAGATTGCTGGTAAGTTCTTCATCAATGCTGACTATTATTAATACCTGATGATAGTTCATGCCTTTCGAATTTTTAGGTTGTGCTTTCCACTATTAAAGTTGATTTAAAGGGTGATTCATTAAAATGCAATTGATATTATGCACAAACGGAAGAAAACTTCTTGTCTAGCCTGGGACAATACTTTTGATTATGTGGGTCCGATCCAGATCCAATCCCTCTTGATCGCAGTGGGTTTATGGACCTGGGTCTAGGCAAGAATTCTGCCAATACCAGTTGCACTCATGATACAATTGCAAAAGATAAAGACTTGTGGTTGATGGAGTAAAGCACTCTGATCCGACCAAAAGAAAATGAGAGAAGCTAAAAGTCAAATGTGAGTAATGTATATACATTATCCAGCCAACTAATGTACAGGTCACTGTAAAGACTTATAGTATAAAAAAGAACTATAAGTTCCCAGCAATTTATTTATTCTTTTGAATTGGGATGAATCAAGCTTGTGGACAAGCATGGTTTTTAAAGAAACAAAGATATCACAATAAACCTGAGCACCGAGCTGAGAACGGTCCCAATGTATTCTTAGCTGCAATTACTTTGTTGACCAACATTTTCCACTTGGAGTCATCTTTCTTGCTTTGATGCCGAATCTTCACTCTAAATTGCCTGGCAAAAGCAAACGAGACATAATGTAGAGCACTCAATTTCACTATACAAATCAGTTCAACGATGGTGCTGCTCTTCAACTCTACACACCAATAAGATGACTCGGCCCCAATATGCATCTCGCATCATCACTCGATTTTAACTCATAGAAGAATAATTTGGGAAGGAAAACACTCTTGCCCTCAAAAGTTGACTAATCAACCAGTTTCTTTAAATCAGTGCTGGACTCTTTTCGTGCAAGACACTTGAAATGCAAACTTATGAGTCAGCAATGCAATTCTCACTGGACCATCTGTGGCGAGTTTTGCTTGATGCTCAATATCCAATGCTTTCTAGGACCTAATTAATTAGGTGAACGAACCCATTGGGCCCGGCTCTACAAAAAGGCAAAGTAGGGGAATTGGGTAGGCTGCCGACATTTAGCGTCAAATGTGGGGTTCAACTTCCACCTCTACAAAGAGGCAAAGTAAAAGTTTGAGAGAGAGAGAGAGAGAGAGAGAGAGAGAGAGAGAGAGAATGGGACTGACCCAAAAAATAATAATAATAATAATAAGTGAACATGGACAGTCACATTTAGACACGTCCGGCATCCATCGAAACTTCTTCAGATTAAAATTGAGGTGACAAACATAGAAGTTCTTTGACTTACCTACAGAGAGGAACCTTGCAATCATCAGGCTCGGTACACATCCGAGAGTGCAGTTCAAGAAGCTGCCACATGCGCTTGCAGTGAACACATCCTCCAGGAACGCGGACCTTGCAACTGGCAAAATGACGTACTAAGGTCTCAAGTCCTTTACAAGCAGGGAATCCACAGGCAGGCTGCGAAGCTCGAAGGAGTTTGTCGCGTGGTCCAATCGTCCGGCAACCATCTCTGCATATGTGAAGGAGGGCTTCCATGGCCTCGTAAAGTTGCAAATATACCTGTCTCTCTTCCATCTTCCTCAGTCTCTCTTGTTTCCTCTGCAACAACGGTAGTCGTAAGACCACAAAGCAAACAATCCTTGACAGTTTATCAAGAAAGTAAGATATCCACCGGTATGAGAACGATGGGTAGTTATTTTCATAGGGGAGGAGAAATGACCAATCTTCCAGGAATCAATCTGGTTATCATAATGATAAAGGTAAAATCAAAACCTTGCTCAATAGCAACAAGAGGAGCTTGATGTGAAGAATAACGTAACCAAAAAGATAAGAATGTAGACATTCAGTGATTCTTTGCTTAGAAGGACTTGGAAGAGGCTAAAAGCAAAATGTTAAAGAAGATGATAAGATAGAGCTGAAGCATCTCTTAATTCTAGCGCATCTAAAAAAGGAAACGCAAGCATAAAATTGAGAACAACTTCAAGAAAATTTGTCAATGTGGTAAATCAAGGGGGAGAGGATAAAATAGAAGACATCCTTAGTGAAACCCTCACATGGATCTAGAACTGATGAGACCTACCCCATCTATGTGGGAAGTCTTACGACTAGCAACAACAGCTGAAGATCAGTCATGAACCATGGTCCATCGCAATACAATAACACAGTAGCCAAAGATCCGCAAAGTCATAACTAGTTCCGCTACTTATGTATCTCATGTAATCTGTGGAATAAAAGCATTCACTGCGAGTAGTAGATGTCGCTGTGAATACGATTGTACCATTTCAAGTTCCAATCCTCACTCCAAACTCCAAGTAATTGTAGCAATGACATTCGCATGAGTTGCACATTATGATCCATAAGCAGATAGCATTCAACAACCTACTACCATGCTATGAGTATCATTTTGCTTGGGTTTTCTTTAAACCAATCATGAAAGCCTTCATTTTCTAAATGACTTTATAGATCACCTCCCTCCATGCAATGATGCCATATACCACAGCTGGGCCCATACTGACTCCTACATTTGAGAAATGGGGCAAACGCTACTCCAAGGAAGGAGGAAATCGACTTACAGAATCTACTTCAACAACCGCCTCTAGGAGCTCCTGTTCAAGAGCAGGATTAGCACGCTTCATTACTTTCCAACCTTCAGTCAAGGATATACTTTTGAAGTCCTTCAGAACCATGCGGATACAAAAAGAGGAAAGCCTCGGTGCATCGCAGTACCTAGCTAACTGGAGCACATCTACAACATTTTCTTTGGTCAGCCAGTGATACTCCAGATAGTGAGTACAAACCCTTTTCAACGATGGAACTGAATAGGAGTGCGACAGAATCAGCAAATGGAGAACATACTTCTTCATTGTTTCTTCTTCATAGCTGCATCCAGATTTATACAATATTAGAGCATCAAATCCAGACAACTGGATGAGGGGGAAAACTGAAATAGAGAGGATAGTCATCATACCAGGATGAGTAAAGAAAGCGAATGAACGCTTGGACGGCTTCATTAGGGACCCCAGGAATCCTCATGTACCTCATACCATTCATAACTGTTGATTGATACATTATATTACAAAGCACTGGCGATGCAGCGGACTGCAAGGAAGAAAATTAATTTGTAAGACTAAATCTTGACCCGCATTATTTCTCTCTCTTAATTGATGATCATGATGTAATTTGCTCAATAAGCCCCACTAAACTGCCCTCGCGATTAAAGAAACAGATAGATTGATGGACAAATTATAGAAGGCAGCATTTAAAATAAATACAGTAAAATCATATGCCAGTCCAGATCATCTCTACATCATTATGACTTTTAAAACATCTACAAGCAACTGAAATGAAAACATCAGGTAAAGGAAAAGGAAGTGTAATTAACTCACCAGAATATTGGAATGTGCCATAATAAATGAATTTTCTTCCATAAAAATGTAAACATCTGCGCCATATCCATCCATGAAAAGGCTATCCCATGTTTGTTTTGTTTCTTTGGGGACTGAGCTACAATCTGGAAGTCTTGCATGGTTGGATCTTGCAAAGGTTTTAACAGGGGGAGAAGGCGGTTTTGGGATATTATAATTATTGGAGGAGGAAGGAATGGGAGATTCCAGCGCAGAGGAAATATCGGCTGGATCTGCTTCCTCCAGTTGCATATTGAAATAGCCGCAGAATGTTTCACCTGCAGAGGATGACCAGGGATAATCCACATCTGGTGAAGCCATCAGCTTTGGAACTTTAGGAGAAAATACTAGTCGGCACTTTGGCAAGAGGATCTGCAGGGTTGAAAAAGAGTAGCAAGATTATATATACTTCCTTACAGAGATATGAAAAAGAATCCAACCTCCTTACCAGGGGAAAGAGAATTGCATTGACTAGTTGGAAGAATTCTGTTATCAAGAAATTAACCCCCTAACATAAATCTTCATTCTTTAGGTTTTATCTCGTGGTTCAATTGTAGCAGTAACAGATTACCGAGCTGTTAGGTTCCAAAGATTTCCCTAAATAAAACTCCAGATTGCGCAGCTGCCTAGTGCCTTTGTTAGGATATCTGACCCAGAGTAAGCATAAGATGCACAATTATAATTCATCACCCATGGCAGTAAGAAGCTACTGAATTGAATTACAGCTAATCTTAGAGAGTGTGATTCAACATACTTCAGTAAAAAAACTAGTGAATCAAATGCAAGCAAAAGTTTGGATCTGTTAGTTCAATGGATGTAGAAGAACATAAACACAGACAGAACACTGTTGACATTTTGAGCGGCATCATGATCCGGATCAATGTCGGAAGACAAAACTCATTTGCCTTGACATAATAGCCATTTGGCATTCACTAACCACCCCCTCACAAGCAGCCCCCAACAAAAAATGAAAACTTCCTCAACTACTATCGTTGTCTGCGCTAAACCACTCTGACTGACTAGCATTCAATTTAACCAACTAAATTCCTCTTTCATGCACTTTAATCCAATTTCTAGCTCCAGCAACAGTGGCAGCTATTGTATCCAGAGAAGCAATCACTGTAGAAGCCAAGGTGTTGCCTACCTTAGAGCAAAGGTAGATGCAAATCTTTCACCAAAAAAAAAAAAAAAAAAAATCTGAGATTTGCTGTCTTCAACACTAGTCCACCCGAATCTGATGTTGTGCATAAACAGGAGCTAAAGAACCCGAAACGAAATGCTAAAAAACCAAAACCAAAAAAGTCCATGAATAAATAAACCATTAAAAAAATGAAAAATCTAGATTATACTTTTCTACTGCACAGGACCCAATAGAACCCTCTGGAAATCCCAAGAAGCTAAACACAACCCAAAAAACGTTATTCAACATCGACACCATTCGCCTCGAGAGAATTCCAAAGAAAATGCAACGCGGTCTCAATTTCGAGCTACAGGATAAATGCATCGACGGTCCGAAGAGACAACAAACATTTCCAGGCCACGGAAATCGCAGCGGGAACAGAGCCAAAAAAACCCACCCGAATTGCTATTCAGACACGACATGCAGAGTAAAAATCTAAATATTTAAAAGAACAAAAAATCAGGGACGAGCTTAAAGATGAACGACGACGGGCTCCGGACTCCGGATCAAGACGTTCACCACTAGCGATCGAGGCGATCGCCGACGAGCGATCCGGACCGCGGAGAGAACGTCCGGCTCCCGTCGCGCCGGCCGTCGTCGAAGGAGGCCGGGGAAAGAACCGGGTTCGCCCGGACCGTACGGACGCGGAGCAGAAGCTGAAACAGTGATGCGAGAGAGAGAGGGAGACCAACCTGGGTTTGGCGACGGCGACGGCGACGGCGAGAGGAGTGGAGGAGGGAGGGCGTGGGGTCAGTGGTGGGAGGAGGGGAGAGGTGCTGCTGCTGCTGCTGCTGCTTCCGTTAATGCAGGCGCGAGAGGAAGAGGAAGGAAGATGATGTCTTTTCCGGTGGAAAGAAAGATCGCTTTTTATTTATCGTTGCTGTCGTCCAAGCACGAGAGAGAGAGAGAGAGGGTCTCGTTTTTTTTTTTTTGTTTTTGTCGAAATTTAAGAAATTAACAAGATTTTGTTGGTTGGTTTTTATTTTTATTTTTTTAAATTTCGGTTGGTTGATTATTTAATTGTTTTTGTGGCGGGCGGGGGGAAGTACGACGTGGTGGGTTCCGGCGTTGCCTCAGCGCCTACGTACAAATGAATATTTTGTCCCATATTCTCATGGCCATCCTTCGTCTCGCCGTATGTTTTCCTTCTTCTTCTTCTTCTTTTCCTTTTTATTGTTCTCCTTTTTTCTTTTCTCTTTGAGAAAATCCAATTTTGTTAATGAATCCCCGATTTATCGAATTTTTAGTAACTCTCAATAAATCATGTAAATTGAGAGTTAGAATCTTGGAAACTAGTGGCGTAAATATGGGACAACTCACATTCAATTACAAAATTAATCAGGCCGATTCCTTCACTGTTATAATCATAATCATTTGCTGTTGTATTTATGTGTCATTTAGATGCTAGAGATCTTTTATGATGCCTTTATCTTGTTAAAGATATTAATTGTGAATTATGTACTGACTATGAACCCATAATGTATCCCAGATAATCGCATATGCACAAGGAGAAAAGGGGATGGATCGCATTGGAGAGAAGGTAAAAATGAGAAAAAAAAATGAAGATAGTTAAAAGAAATTATAAATGTGGTAATAATGATAAAAAAAAATAGAGATAGAATGATGTATATCCAATCCCACATAAGGTATGCCTAATAATGCGAATGGATAATTATATAAATGGTCCATAATTTTTGCTCAACGTGCAATATTATTCTTGAACTTTTAATTTGTTTAATATGATCCCTAAACTTTATTTAAATGTGTAATGTCGTATCATAACTTTTAATTTGTTCGATAAATTTTTAGTGCATGTTCAATTTAAATTATATTAAAAATGTTTAATGTTGTCCATGAGCAAATATTAACGGAGAGACAACATTGAACGCTTTCTTATAGTTCATACTCTAAATTGAAAATGAAATAAAAGTTCATGGACCACATTAAGCAAATTAAAAAAATTTATGGACGATATTACACATTAAATTAAAATTCATAAATTATTTGTATAATTTTTCTAATATTAAAATGCTCCGAAAATATGGTTTGCCCAAATAAAAGCAGGAACGTGAATCAAGCATGGTTGGACTTGTGCATGAAGTGGGGACACTTTTTCTTTCTGGGGATTCTCAACAAGTCTCTCGTGGAATTTTCCATAAATAAAAATAAAAATACCAAAGTTGAAAAGTAGAGGAAGAAAATGGTTTTGGCTTCTGAATTCCATAAAATTCCACACTTGACTTTGTGCGCATCGGGAATCAGGCTGAGCTTGCAATTTTGTCCGGTTGTGTTAAAGCAGGCGACACCTATCCACCTCCTATACTCTCTCTTGTTTTTCCCTTTTTAGGTGATATTATTATTAGATTGTATTTACTTTTTTGGGATTACTTATTCGCCAAGTGAAATTTATATCGTACGTGGAAAGATATTTCCGTCAAGCAATAATTAACCATTAAAAGAAGCTGGATCTGTAAATGTTGAAGAGTACCCAACCCTGCGCCTTGAATTATGGGAGAAAATAATGGAAGGTTATTTAATAATTTCGGAAGCGCTTTTCTTCCACACCCCCTTTCTCCCCCACTTGTAATCTAATTTTATATTTTAAAGGGTTATTCATCACATGTCCAGCTCAGTCAAATTCTTTTTTTTTTTTTTTGGTCAAACGGTTCATTCAAATTCTAACGAGCGAAAATCAATATTCTCCCCGAGTGAATGAGAAAAGATGGCATGGCCCATTCCTTATGACATATAATACATATATAATCGAGGAGTAAGATTTGCCAACCGATAGAGTGTTTGAAATTAAGTAAAATCATCTTATAGTTCTTCATAGCACGGCAAGGATCGAATTCCCCATATTGTCACTTGAGACTTGACTCGCATCTCGTTGTCCTTCGATTGTTATCTTTTCCACTTCTTATTCGATTGCAAAGATTTATGCAAAAATTCTAGGAGTGAGATATAAGCGCTTCTGATCCTAAGCATGACCTTAAAGAGTAGTGTTAGATACAAAACAAGAAAAACATAATGTATCAAAGAGGGGGATGAGGCATGCAGGCATTAGCGCATTAAACAAGAATGCAATTCTGCAGCCCGGCTAGAGATTTCTTGTAAAAACACTAGCCCCGCTTGGTCAATAATGAGAATATTTCAATCTTTTTTGATCCCCACAGCATTTAGCCCCCATTGGAGGAAACTCCTAGTCCTTGATGAGGAACCCATTCAATTGCAAAGACATATGCAAAAATCTAGGAGTGAGATATAAGTTGCTTTGACTTTAAAATAACCGAATTCGGGTCGAACCAAATCATCGATGCAAATCCAGGACCTAATTCTCATTGGAAATCTGATTTGAAAAAGAAACTCGAGTCCCCAAAAAAAAAATTGAGCTACCTTTGCCTTTTCTACGATCTCTTTTTCTTTTTTTGGTCAAATAACATAAATCTATATGCAGGGTTTGTGGGACTAATGAATGCACAACATCTTATTTAGCCAAGATTATCCTAGGTGATTGCGATTGTCTCTTTATGAAGACAACTACTAACTCCACCTCTTTCTTTTTTTTATACATTATATAATTTAATTTATCCAGGATTAAGAAAATGAAAACAAAAAAAGATGGATTATGAAACAATCATAAGTGCTCCTCGTCAAGAACTTCGAGAAAAGAACGTTCGCGAACCGGATTGTGCAGTCGGCTGTTTCTTATGTTATCCCCTACACCTTCTCAGCCAGCATAGGATATACTCGTTGTAATTGTAAAAATAAAATTATATATATATATTACTTTTTTTTTTGGTATAAAGGTGTTGGTTGTGCGCTTAAATTAGTGGCTCAAGCGCTCAACTTTATTCCAAGGTGAATTAAGGGTGCGACAATATCACAAAAAAATTTAAAAATTAGAAAATATTTTTGGAGAAATGTTCCTTTATTTCGTTTATCAAAATAAATGAATGAAATAATCTTCATCATCCATAAAAAAATAATCAAGTAGAAATTGCTATCAATAATAAAAAAATATTTTTTGCAGACTAATTTTGTTGAACGATATAATTAATTATTCTCTAAAAATATTTTTAAATCTTAAATTTTTCATAAAATAAACGCTTGAAAGGCAAGTAATTCGCCAGTGGCATTGAGTTCATCGTGACGACAATAACGATGGGACCAACGCGGGATATACGTCCAAAGGGGAGATCCATCCAGCACTCAGAGCCTGACACGTGTAGCCCCGGCAGGCAAAGGTCGAGCAAGTGGGGCGGCGAGACCGAGAAGGACAGGTTAAACAATGTTCCAAATTCTATATATAAATTGATAATTTCTAATTTTTAAGGAAAAAGTATAGAGAACGGGACCCACTTTGGTCCATACCTTTCAATTGTGATTTACTGATATGAATGGACCACAAAAATGAAATTGACAACCCTTTGTACTCTTTCATGACAAGTTCATTGACACGACACGATAACATTATTCCCACATGATATATTATCTGCTAGGGTTGTATATCCTTGTGACATTATTGATGCTTAGTATAAAGATAATGTTGGACTTCAAACTCATTTTCAGATCTAGTGGATGCAACTTATCAAAATATATTAATTGTTTCAATTTCGAGATTGCCTGCACATTTGTTTAATTTGATGAAATTATTCTCTCGTGGTTATTTTTTTATTGTTAACACAATATAGTATAATGTTCCCGCATGCTATGGTAATTCTCAAAAAATAAAGTGCAGCTGATCGGTTTTCGTGTTAGTGGATTTGTCCAGGCTTTTCGTTATGAGCACATTACTTTCGGGGAATGAGAAATCGATTCAATAAGGTAACCCTATCTCCAAAAATTAATAAGTATGTATCAGACAAAGCACCTCCTAATTGTTACCAATGCTCCGAGTTATACACCAAACAAATTATATGAGTTGTCTTAAATTTATCAAATTCACAAATTATATGATCCTAAGAAATCATACTAGTTTTGCCTTTCATGGGATTTCTTTTTTGTGAAAATCAACATATGGTTTACGTAACTAATGAATGCACAAGAATAGGTAGCTCCTACATAGATTATCCTAGGTGATTGCAATTGTCTCTTAATGAAGACAACTAGGAACTCCACCTTTTTCATTTATTTAATACACTCTAAAGCTTATCCTTAATGGAAAAAATCAAAATCTGACGGACCACAAAACAAGCGTATGCGTGGTTCAAATCTCTCCTCGTCACGAACTCCGAGAGAAGAACTTTCTCAAAACGCATTATGCGGTCGGCAGTTTCTTATGTAATCCCTTAACCTTCTAAACCAACATAGGATAAATTTATTGTAAACTTTTTAATGGTTTACATATATCTTTTAACTATTCTTTTTGGGGGATGAAGGTGTTGGTTGTGTAAATTAGTGGCTCTCGGCGGAGGGACAGCGCCCAACTTCATTCCGACGTCAATTTTAAACATAGTTTTTATTTTTTGGATTAATGGAAGTGCATCATCGTTTGTACAGCTCGAAGAAAGCAAAGCACACAATAATGGTATCAATCCATGTGGGGGAGTCTCCAACTCTCCGTGCCCACATCTACACATACAATATCTCCTAACTCGATCGGTTCTTGCACACCAAATTAAGTTTACATCCTAGCCCCGGTCAAGAGGTTGATCATTCAGTCTGAGAAAGAGAATTTGCATAGCAATGCTTCCTTGTAACTTGACCCTGAGTGATTGTTTTTTTTTTTTTTTATTGAGTGTGAATTAATTTTATTTTTTTTTTTTGTGATTGTGCAACAGCAAAATGCGTTCCCATGTCAAATATCTCGCAAAACATCGAACGTGATTCCCTTTTCTGTATTACTGGAACTTGAAAGGTTCTATGTCAATTAGCAAATAACTCATTTTTCACTGGATGTACTGAATATAACTCATAAAAATGAAGTTTATATAAGTATACATATGCCAAATACTATGATTTTTTTTAGGAGGGGGGTTCTCTAAATAATATGAATTGGACAGCACTAGTTGTCTGAGTGATTGAAAATGAATTAATGGGCAACCGCAAATAACTGCGCTTAAATTCCATTAATTTGACTTTAGATTAGTAAAAGAAAAAAAAAACAAAACAAAACGCGAAAAAGATAGGACTTAACGAATTGAGTGGACAGAAACAATAACGATAGGACCAACATGGGAAATGTGTCCAAAAAGAAGATCTTCTAACCAATCAGGACCTGACACTTGCAGTATTGGTGGGCGATGGGACCCACTTTTGTCTACACCCTTGATCGTGATTTACTGATGAAACCATACCCCAAAGTGAAAATGAAGAGAAGCTCGGACCCATCCCGCCGCCCTGCCCCTTCGATTCTCCTTAATGACAAGTTATTGACAATGACACGATAACATAATTCTAAAGTCTTATCGACCCTTTTCCCCCCGGTTAATACAATAGCAACGTTCTAGCTCATGCTCGTTTTGAATTGAATTATTTAATCCAATTGAATTATTTCCCCCTAATTATCACTAATCACTTAGGCAATACAGTTCCACTTCAACATTGTTTAGTAATTCTCAAAACACAAAGTGTAGATAAGCCGATTGATGTTCGTATCGGTGGAATTGTTTAAGTATGGGTTCTATACAAAGGATTTTAAGGAGTGAGGGGTTAACTCTGTAATTTAAATTTATCTTCGAAGAATAATATAAATATATATTTATATACATATATGTCTCAGATCAACTATATTCAAATTACAGTCGCTAGTTTGAGTTATATACACCGAACGGATTAATTGAGTCATCTTATATTTACCCAATTCAACTTACTTCTCAAATTTTGCTTCCGGGGTTTCTCAATGAGTCTAGCTTTTTTTCAGCAAAAAAAAAAAAAAAAAAAAAAAAAAAACACGAGGGAAAAAGATAAAAGACGAAGAATGTTAATTGTATTTGGCTTCTTAAATTCCATGCACTTCCACACTGACTTTTGTCTGCACGAAGTCAGGCTAAGTTTGCACTGTCTTTTTCTGTTAAAGCAGGCGACATCCGTTCACTTCTTATTCTCTTTTTTGTTTTTCTTATTTATTTGATGTTATTATTATTATTGTATTCTTTTTCTTTTTTTTCCTTCTTTATTTGGGATGGTGACGAGCTTTTGTTATTTGTTATAAGTATATGCCTCAAGAGTCTCAGATACAGACGAATGAACAATGCATTTTGTTATAAGGCGGTTGTGCAAGATATGGGTCATGCGAAATCAGTAGGATTCGCCAAATATAAAGTTTCCAAAATCAGTAAAGTCATCCTATATAATTCTTAGGAAAATGACACGAATTGAATTGAAGATCATCACTCGAGGCTCAACTCACATCTTATCATCCTTCCATCGTGAGTATTTTCTTTTTAGGCATCCTATTTTATTGCAGTATTTTATGGGAAATTTAGGTGACAAAAAAGGTGCATTGACTCGAGAATAACCGAGTTTGAGTCTAATCAAATCATCGGTGCAAAATCAGGACCTAAATTGAACTCGAAATCAACTTAAAAGAAACCCGAGTCCCAAGAAAAATCAAACTATTTTTGCCTTACTATGGATATTTTTTGGGTGGTCAACTGACGACAATCAACGTATGGTTTACATAGCTTACGAATGCACAAGAAGAGGAGGCTCCTATTTAGCTAATATTATCCTAGGTGACTGCAATTGTCTCTATATGAAGACAACTAGGACCTCCACATTTTTCTTTATTCTATACATTCTAATATTTAATTTATCCTGAATCAAAAGAAAATGAATAGTTGATGGATTATACAACAAGAAAATGTGTAGTTCAAATCTATCGCCTCATCATGACATTGGGCAGCATAGGATAAATTCATTGTAAAAAATGTTATTTGTTCTGGGATAATGGTAGTGGTTTGCATAATTTAAAGAAATCGAAGCAAAAAATAATGGAAACACAAAATGAAATTGAAGAGAAGCTTAGGGCCAACCCCACCCCACCCTTGATTCTCCTTAACGGAAAATCCATAGACAGGACACGATACCATTACTCTGACATCTTTTATTGTAATTATTTATCGTTGTCCATGTCTATAGTCTTATTTACCATTCTGGTCCGGATGAAATAAGTCAAACTAGTATTCATAATGCATGCCCAATTCAAGTCTGTAAACAATCGAAATGAGCCATCAACAACCAAATAACAGCTAGAAGCTCTCCACCTTTGCTCAGTACAATTTCTATCTCTTTGGCCAATTTGATCCTCACGATTATCGTTGATCTACAATACCATTGAAGATGCAATTCCACACCACGCTCAAACAGTACCAAGCATGCCTTCTCCACATCCATGGATGCAACGTTATTGATGACGTGCTATTGGTCGTATGACGTCTCCTTTGATCTCTATTGGACAATTAGCAAACACCACATTAGACTGATTAAATACAAAATATAACATGTAGTCCGAGAGGATCTTACTAAATTCCCTTCGTCATCTCTAAATGTGAGTTTCTATCTATTGTACCACATTTTAGTAGCAAAATGCCAAATTATTATACTGGAGTCATAAGTAGCCTCGGTGACATACACTAAAAGATTTGTGCAATCAATATCACTCAATTTACTGTCGAGAAACATAATTTCCTCTAAACTCAAATATCTTTCTCACCTCTGTCGAATCATTCACATTTTGGTCTATGTCTCACCTCCTTAAAGATAAATATCCACAACTTTTTAATAAAGGGATTCTTGGACATGTACTTCATATTCACATGAGTGAACAACGTTCGGTGATTGTCTCACCAACTTGATGAAAACAAGAGATGATCTTCTCAACCATACAAAATGGGAAACTGTAGATATTAGAAAAATTGATGATGCCCTTGCACCAATTGCACCTATACATCTTTCTTGAATTGTCCTTTAGTCTATTGAGCTTGTACATCTTTCACAGAGTCTCCTTTAATCTCTTAGATAAAAGGTTGCAAGTAAAGATGAATTTTGACCGCCCCTCAACTTTTAATGATATCTAAGATTGCGTATGTAACATTGGCGGTTGGCTCTACTTCACATGTGACAAATCAAGGCTTCTTCAAGTGACAAATGGTGGATACCAATTTGTTGAGAAATGAATGTAGTTTAAATAATTCTTTGTTGAGCCACTTGCAACGCTCGATAATAGTAACAATCCAATCGAAGAAAACAAGCATAAAGAAAGCTATCACATCAAGAACAATCCCTCTGATAAAAAGGGAATAAGTAATTTCCACATCGAGTTTGGGGAGCCGATGCTTTTTCAAGGTGATTGAATGGGATGAAGGCCATCACAATGTTAATGAAGGCTATGAAGTGGATAATAGAGCTCTACTTGCAACATATTGCAACGCTTTTGTATAAAGCACCCCGTAATGAAATAGAGTTTGACTGATATCACCCTTAACACATCCATTGCAGACACTTTGCGGAAATATTCACAGCACATTTTGTGTTTTCTACTTGTGAACATGAGGTCTCCAATGAAGGCCAAAGCTATATGATGGAGGAGGTAAGCATGCTTCACCACAATGCTTTGGGCAAGCTTTTGCCTTCTTTATTAGAATATCCATCCCCTAGAACATCAAATTCCTTAATGATGTGTTAAGGGAACCTTCAATTGGGTTCACCACTTCCTTGAGCAGCATAAGGCTCAAGAAAGTAATAAGGCTCGAGAAAGTAAGTGCCTATGTCCTCTTCGCATTTTGTATGATCCGGACAAGAAACATTAGTATTGTTGAGATCACTAGCAACTTGCCACTTGATCAACCAAAATATACTAGTCATTATCCATCAGTGTACCTCCATTTCCTGATTTTCATGTTCAAGCCAAAATGATTGCAATAAATATGGAATTATTTACATTTGATGATCAACTAATCAAGATGATTTGATGATATGGCCAATCAAATTATAACACCTCTTAATAAATCATATAAAACGAGAACCAAAATTATATGAATCACGGGAATAAATATGGAATTATTTACATGTCATGACATATCAAATCAAGATTGTTTCTTATACTTAGGTTTTTTAGTGAGTGTATATTCATTTTTCAATTGTGATCTTCGTGCTAAATTGATTTATCATCGTTGTAACCCAGTGACCACAAGATCAAGGAGCAGACTAAGGCAATGATAATTGGCTGACTAGAATGACTAACGGGGCAATCCTTGACTATGCATCATTTGGATGTGGGATAACTTTTAGATCCTTTTGTTAGGTTAAAGATATTGATTGTGATTTATGTAGTTAATATCAACTCATAAAATATCCAAAACATTCACACATATATGAAAGGATAAAGGAAATAGGTCATGTTAGAGAGAATATAAAGGGGAAAGAAAATTGAACAGTATATAAAAAAAATAGATAAAGAAATCAAAGTCACAGTCAATTGATGTGATAATAACGATACGATTATGTATATCCAAGCCCACAAATGTATACCCAATAATGCTAAATTGATGAGGTGCATGTTAGGAGCACAAGGTTGCGTGCTGGTGCACATATGATTGCCCATATAAAAGCAAGATTGGGAGTCGAGTAGGGTTGGAGTTAGGCATGAAATGGGGACAATTTTCTTTAGGGGGTTTCTCAATGAGCCTGGCTTTTCTCACCTACCAAAAACAAAGGGGGAAAAAGTAGAGGACGAAAATGCATTGGGCTTCTAAATTCCATGAAATTCCACACCAACTTTTGTTTGCATCGAAATCAGGCTTAAGTTTCAATGTCTGGTTGTGTTAAAGCAGGCGACATCCATCCGCTAAATTCCATGGAATTCCACACTAATTTCGGGAATCGGGATGTTACTGTTATCATTTTCCTTTGGAATGTGACCATCCAAAAGTGGAAGATTTCAGTGAACGAGACGGCCTCTGTCTGTTGCACCAACAGTGAATTGGGTGGACCGGAAAAGGAGAGTTGAAACCTCACGACAATGCACTGAATTTCATGGCGACAACGATTGACGACAGGACCAACATGCGAAACAAGTCCAAAAGGGAAGATCTACGAACCAATCAGAGGCCGAAACGTGCAACTTCGGTAGGCAAAGCCTGAGGGTAGAGCAAGTGGAGCGGCGAGACAGAGAAGGAATGGGACCCAAGAAAATGCGAGACATGAGCTAATATTTTCTTTTGACCCAAGAAAATTAATATTTTCTATTTTTTCAGAATGAATGGGACCCACTTTTCTCTATAGCTTTAATTGTGATTTACTGATATGACGGGACTAGAAGAACAAAATTTAAGACAAGTTTATTATTGATTTGAGGCAACTAACATGATTTCGATATGCTATATTATTACTTACTGTTGTCCATGTCTGTAGCCTTATCTACCCTGTTGACATGATTGATAATCAATAACGAAGCTCAAACTCCTCTCAAATCAAATAGACATGATCAATTTAAATGTACTAATCATTTCAGATTAAGTATAATTCACTAATTTATCCCGACCATTATTAACATTCACACACCCAAGGATTTTTTATTTTTAATCTAAACACATACAATCCCCGCATGTTTTGGTAATTCTCATAAAAGAAAGTGTAGGTAAGTCCATTGATGTTCAAACAGTGGCTTTGACATATTATTCTTAGGAATGATATGTTAAATCAATAATTAACTTTGTCTCTAAAGATCAATAAATGGATAGAATGATTGTCCAAAAAGTACTAAATTTATTGTAAGTCGATCAATTTAATCTCAAACTTGTCAATTTTATTAATTTAAACCTATACCTTTTGACAATTTCTCAATATAGTCATTTCAACCAATTTTGATGTGAAATCGCTAATGCGACTATTGATTGTCCTTCACAATTCAGCCAACGCTAACATTAACTATTTTTACAATTTTCTAATTTTTTATTCTTTTCTTTTCTACTCTTTCCTCCCACTATGCATCTTCTTTTTGGGGCCAACTATTGGGCGAGAGATTCACACCCATGGCAAACAAGGGCTTCACGACCCTCACCGACCCCTTAAGAAGATGAGTAGTAGGGGAGAAAAAAAAAACTACACAAAAAAATAAGAAAAAATTTGTAATAATATTGCCAAAATAGTCAATGTTGGCGGCTACATTAGCAATTTCCACCAAATTAACTGAGAAAACTACATTAAAAAACTATCAAAATACTTGAGATTAAATCGGTCAAATTTAAAAGTTTAAGACTTAATTGGTCAACATACGACAGCTATTTATGATTTTTTGGACATTTTTCCTTCAAAAGGATTATTTCAGTTGTCTTATATCTACCGAATTCAACTTATTTCCCAGAAGTCTTCCATTAGTTCAAGAGTTGCCCTATAATTGATTCACTCAAGGTCGAGCCATTCAACGTGTCATCTTCTCGACATGACTTGTGAAGGAAGCACGTATCATAAGCAACCATCAAAGAGAGAGATTATGAGATCCAATGAAACAAATGGAAAGATCATCTTCTCACAAATCAGAATTGAGAAAGAAACGACTCTTCTATTTAACAAAATTTCTTGTTTAGTAATTATTGATGCAAAAGAGCTCCGATTATTTTCTTTGTTTACATACAAATTTAAGATCAGTATCCCCGTTCACATGACCAAATATACAGCCACCTTCCAATGACTCGAGCTAACTTTACCTCTACACATACGAAGTAAAGCTCCCCATAATGGGCATCATAGCAAAAACAACGCCCAAGGAAGGTTAAATCAACAGGCAGAAAGAATATTACACTATCCACTAAGATTTAAGCTTGTGTAGAAACTAATCGAAAGATCAACAGACCGGACATTTATCAGTCAGCCAAGCTGCTCTAAAAGACCCGAGGATCGCAGAGCAGCCAATGGTGAGTTTCAGACATCACCTTGCACCGTCTTCAGCAGCATTAGTATCATCTGTCCGACTGCCCAACCTGACAATGTCTTCCACGAGAATCTTCCCATCTGGGATAAAATAGTTATACACACTGTTATCCTCACAATATCAAATAAAAATTTAATTGACTCCTTGAACTTTCATTTCAAAGTGAAAAGACCAAAGTTTGACATTTCAATCGATGCCCCATATATAGGAGGACAGTGTCTGGTCAACCTCTTTTTCTTTAACCCCATCGACCTATCAAAGCCCAATGAATATCGACGAGAATTGCATGCTCTATGCATACAATAAAAACATATTTCCTTTAGTAAACTCTAGGGAAACCTTTCACAGATCAATTATCAAGATGTTACTAAAACAATTTCAACTATCTCAAGAGTTGTGCTTCGTTCTTTCTAGATAGTTGAAGAAAAAAACCATGTTGCAAGAGAAATCTAGATCTAGGAGCTTACCTATATCTTTAGATAGATTGCTGATTAGTTCTTGAATACCCTCCTTGTCCAGAGTATTTTTCAAATACAAAGCAGCAGCAGCGACTTCCTCAGGTGTCACCTTCCCATCAAGGTCCCTGCACGAGTGGTACCATGAATGTGTCAGTGCATGATATATAGTAGTGATAACATCTAATTTATCAACTTACATTCTTCAAAACATACCCATCGTGACATGTATCGTACAGTTTTTTTTTTTTTTGGTAAGGTACATGTATCGTACAGTTCATATTCACAGTTTTTTCAATATAAAGGCACTATTCTGTTTTCATAATTTTAATAAGATAGTGAGATGTACTTAAACAGCTAAAACAAAGAGAGCCTTTGAATTAAACTATTAAATGCAATATTTATGCTGTTCTTTTTTATATGATTGTAAACCAGATTCCAGTCAAGTGACATTACTGGGATTCCCACCCCAATTATTAGGAAAAGACTGGGTTAATGTCATTGTTGTAATTGGTGGTGGTGGTGGTACCAAGCGGATGCGGACTCTCAACGATCTCATGCATGAGTAGGGATGAGCGCTTCTAGGTTCCATGCAAGTTCCATCCGGAACCTAGAACCTCCCCATTGGAACAGATTCCTCATTTTTTGAAACCTCAAACCTACCTTGCATGCCAAGAACCTAAAACCTACCCTATCACAAGTTTTAAGGTCGATTCCAAGGTCTACTCGGGTTCCACTTATATTATTAATTGAACGATTGCAGTGAATTAAAACCTTTAATGACCACCACTTGTCACTACAATTCATTGACCATAAAGACACATGAAAAATATAAATATTAATAAGGTTAAAGTCTTAGTTATAAAATGGAAACTCAAATTAGTGCTTCTAAATTATACATTCATCATCGAATGATATGAAATATCGCAAGATCTGCGAAGACATGAACCAAAAAAAAATATTAAAACCTGTTCCAAATTCTAGATTACAGATTCCCGGTTCCAAATTCCTCCAACTAAGAACACAGAACCTACCTGTCAAAACAGGTTCCTCGTTTTTTGGAACCTATAACCTACCCTACATGCCGTAGAACCTAGAACCTATAAGTTCCCACTAGTCAAATTCTCAAATTCAAACCATGCTCACCCCTACGCATGAGGCACATTGTCCACTATATCTAACATACCTTGTTCCAATCATGGTTAAAAAAAAAAAAAAGTTTGTGTTGAAGAGCAAGGAGTCCATCCATCGCATTCACGAGATTACTCTCTCCAACCTCAAGCACTCTTCTGTTCCTTTTTTTTTTTTTTTTTTTGGTGAAAAAAAAAACTTCGGGTAAAGATTGTTGCTTATTTCTAGATATCCTATACATTAAGACTGTATCTGATGGTCAGGATAAAATTCAAGATATGATATATCTTCTGTTCCTTTCCTCTATACTAAAAGTTAAAAGTACGGATCACATGGGTCGTTTCCCTTAAGTTGCTCAATCAGATAACCCAGGCCTTCACTCCTTCACAGATGTTATCTCTTTGTACTCTCTTCCTCTCATATCTAATCAAATGCTCATTTTCCTTTTATAGAATTTAATAAAACTTTTCAAAACTAGATCTCTTCAGGGATCTTTTTTAGTGCTTGTGTGTTCCTCCGACCATACAGAGGCGGTATATGCTATCATTATCATACAATTAGAATGAAATGCCTTAATTTTCAATCTGACTTCAAATTTTGTCAAATTAAAGTATGCACAAATGTCCTACCATTTGTTGTTTTGGCACTTGGTCGGGTCAAATGAGTCCCCATCTTTTCCAATATGAAATTGTGTGCCAATTTTTTTTTTCAAACTAGATTTGCCTTTTCTCCTTCTATAATATATGGCCAACTAGAGCACTTGATAACAGTTTAATTTAGAGATGTTAGTCTATAAGATCCAAAAACCCATCTAAGGCACAGAATTCCTATATCTTATAAGAAATATAACAATTAGAGTGATGTAAGCATGTTCCAAACCTATCAAGTAGTCGCCAACGGTCACCAATTACAGCATCAACAGTGTCAATTTCCTTCTCTAGATTCTGAAGCATTGCATCAACCTGAAGAATGACAATGGTTACAAGAAAATCATGTAAAACGTGACAGTTGTATGACAATTCCACTCAAGTAGCCACTTTTGGGGGTACTAATTTTTACCTTGTCTATTAGTGCAGAAGAAACTGCATCCTGTTCAGCGACTTCATCCATCTGATCATTTTCCTCTCGTGCAGCCTTATATACCCTCATAGCATCTTTCTCGCCATCTGTCCCCTCTTTGTCCACAATGCTATTATAGAGTCCTATCTGAACATATGAAGAAATGCATGGAACATTGTAATGATAGACCAACAGGATCCTCTACTTAACCATAGAAATATAGCACACAAATCCTCAAGGATCTGCCTGAGTAATGCATCAAAATCAAAAGAATTTTTTATTGCTACATCATTAGTACTCCGATAACTATTGTCCACATATTATAAACCACCAAAAGCAACATGGTAGTCTAATATTCTTGGGCAAATAAATCTCCAAGTAAGGGGGCAGTTCAAAATAGGAGAAATTCCAGAACCAATAAGCATCTCAAGAAAACCTAAAAGAAGGTTGAGAATGTGTACAAAATGACAAAACTACACTCCTGTCAATGACAAAAGTACAGGCAACTTCGATGCAAAATTAGATGACAAATGATCCATCCCGCAGAACAGATACATAACAGATCATCTTCAGTCAATGCAGTAAACAGACTATAAAAGATGCACTTTTCCCTAAGGCAAAATAAAGCCATACCTCTTTATTGACAAGCTGCAAGAACTCCTCACGCTCCCTACTCACTGACTGCAAGAGTTAACAGAGGACAGAAAACCAATTGTTGTCATAAACTGAGCAATGGTTTAGAACACAAATCACAGCATTTCAGGCTCTGATCCTTACAGATGCTGAAGCTAAAACGGCCAAAGCCTGACTTATTTTGCAGAGATGCTCGTGCTTTTCTAATGTTCTTGTCATAGCTTGTTTCTGTGCTTCCTCTGCTGTTGGCAGAGCCATCTCCTGTAAAGCCACATCTACCCTACTAACTCCAGACTCCTTAGTCCTAGCTTGCTCTTCTTCTTCTCTCTCCTCCTCCTCCTGCAGAATAGAAGTCAAACAACTAAATTCATGACAAGCTGCAGTACAATAGAATTCTGCAGCAACTAAACTAGGGGTGCGTTTGTTTCGCGGAAAACTTCATGACAAAGGAAAATGCTTTCCAAGAAATCATTTTTCAGGGATATGTTTTCCCCTTTTTCAGGTAAGGGAATTCATTTTCCTAACTTTTAGCGTGTATTATTTCTTTGACCCTAAATGGTTTCCAATGACTAATCATTTTCAACAAACCAAGCACGTGAAAGTCCAAAATACTAATTTGCGTAAAATTCTTTCACTCAAACAAAAACACCCTAAATGAAATGCATAAGGCAAGGCTTAAGCTCAGGCCCTTAATCGCAGAAATAAACTAAGGAGACCTCTTCCATTCCACTACCGAATTTTTTATTAATTACCTCATATTACAAATACACGACAATCGCATGTAGTGAAACATGTATTAAATGATGGTAGTCTAGTATTAGATTTGTCCAAAATACAATGATGGAAATTTGGAAATGAATAATGACAAAAATACTAATTATCAGCAAAGAGGAACTACAGTGAAAAGTTTTGCCAATTTGCTACAAACGATAGGGAAATAAAAAAGGAAAAGAGGAAAACCTTTATCAGTTCTTCTTGCATTGCTAGGTACTCCAATTTCCTTCTTCTTTCTGACACAGAATCTTCAGAAGGTAATGAGGTAACACCAACAGTATCCACAACTTCATCTGGAAGTGAAGAAAGTGTAGCTCCAACAGCTTCCTCTGGTTTAATCCGATTAGATACAACGAAGGCCCTGCACATGGGATCCCACAAATATAGCTGAACATATCGCATCAAAGATGAAGAGGAAATATAGGATCAATGAAGAAATCTGATTAAGTTGTGCTATTGTTTTAAGCACCACTCAACCAGTTAAGGGACAGGTTTAAATACAGCAGGAGCAAGCTTTTACCTGGAAAGGATCAAAAGAGAGGATGGTAAAGAGTGATTCAGCGACAAGTCCAACCAATCACGAAGCTGCAGAAAGCACAATCCTTAAACCACAGAAAAAGCCACACTGCTTTTTGACAGAACTTAATCGACATTACAAAAAATATTTTATTTTTTTTCTAGCAGTCACAGGAAAGGCACCATCTATGACCCACTCCGATCAGGAAGTCGGGATTCTAAAGCTGTTCCAGGAAGAAGGAAATTCTAGGAGACAAGGAATAGATACCTCCAAAAAGGTAAAAGCATGAAACCAATTTTTCTCCACGCAAAACCCCACAGTTAAAAGGATGAAGTGAGATAACAGAAAGCACTAACAAAAACTCCATCTTGCATGGAGATGCTAAGTATACTATAGCAAGTAACCAATTGAGTGCAATTGCCCTAACTTCTGACATATCAGACATTCAATTGCAGGTCACCAAACTCAACTGACCTTCTATATTTCTGTAATATATGAACTTATGGATGTAGAGGGAGAGAGATAAAACCTATTTTTCATACAGAATATATACCTATTTTTCATATAGAATATATACCATAGGTAAGAAAGGTAGGCCATCTTCCTCAAGAGAACTATAGATAAAGGGGAGAAAAAGAAAAACCTGTTGGCGCATGTCTTCAACCGACCGTAATCCGAGCATGCCTCTCTCCCTACAATCTTCACGAAGCTCCTCCTCTGAGAGGGACTCCACCCCCTCTGCTTGAATCAATTTATCATCTTCTTTAATGCTGAAGTTATACCACGGAAGAAATGTGAGGTTCGGCCACAAAAAATTAAAAATAAAAATAATAATAATAATAATAATCTCCATTTCTAATTTGTGCGAACACAAGTTCTTGTCACCAAACAAAATAATGGAACATAAGCAATTTGATTTAGGGCCTGTTTGGTAACCATCCAAACAGTGCTAGATTATATTCTTTTATTCCTGGGAGTAGTTTTGAAACAGAATCGTGTTTGGTAAAATTTTTATAACTTGAAACAAATTTCTATTTTTTTGTTCCCGGAAGTAAATTTGGAACGTAATCAAAAAAAAAAAAGTTGATTCTTGTTCCCAGGGAACAAAAATCTAAGAATCAAGCCCATATTCTCTTCTTCTTCCTTTTCTTCTTCTTCTACCGCCACCACCACCCGCCGCCACCGCCACCGGCAACCGGTCGGGCGAGCTCATCGAGCTAGGTCGAGGTCCGGCGAGCCTCACGATCCGGCTAAGCCGAGCCTCGCCCAGCCCCACCAATGGCTAGGAGGGCCTCGCCCCCCCGGCGAGGCCCGCCCGGCCACCGGCGAAGCTCAGCCGACGAGGGCCGACGACGCTCCGGTGAGGTCGCCGGCCCTCATCTCCAGTGACCGGCCACTTGAAGAAGAAGAATAGGAGAGAGGAAAAAAAGAAAAGAAAAAAAAAAAAAAAAAAAAAAAAGAACAAAATTATTTAAAAATTAAAAGAAAATGATTTGCAATAGAAATTTTGAACATGTTACCAAATGCAATTTTATTCCAGAATCAGAAATTTTGGACAATTACCAAAAAGCTTAAAATGCTTAGAAATTGTTCCCAGAAACGGAATAAAAAAGAATAATTTCTAATCAAAAATTATTCCCGGAAACAGAATCGTTACCAAACGCGATCTTAGGAGACTCACATGACACAGCATTTGCAAAGTAAATGAAACTAAAGTAAGATTGATATTGTACTGTTTCAAGAACGTTTAAGTTTATACGTGAAGGAACATGCAGTTCCAGATTCCAACTGCTTTGACAAACAAAAATTAATATTCGGGAAAAAGTCCAAAATGAGAAGGATCCTGTCCAAGGTTGATAAAGCAGGATGCGCAGCAACCATTAAACATAGGTCTTTGCTTAATTAAATGTGTCTTCATGGGTCCTAAATAGATATACTCAATCTATGCCACATAGGCTCTGCACTAGTAAAACATTTTGATCAAATCAGTAGCATTTATACTGAAGGAGAAGTGTTCAAAGCAGAATGTTTGCTAGTGAGACTGAAGTTTCTTGGCTAAAATTAAACACAAGTAATAGCCAAATAGTTTAGCTGGCTGATGAAGAGGAGAACTGCCCTGCTTCTTTGCAAGGATACATATTATTCAACCTGAGTATGTTAGCCATTTCTTGTCAAGTTCAAAGAAAAGATAATTATCCATCATGGGGCTTAAATAGATTATTTTAGAAAGCCTAGCTAAACAGATTTTTGAAGCTTAAGTTATAGAAGATATTGAGTGACAGAAAACTATAGTTTGCCGCATATCATTAATATTCACAACATAGATTAGCTGTACTATTCACTTGCCTATTGCATTTGGTCATCACTCAAATAAGGAAAAAGCGATCTCCGCTATCCAAGTCTCCATCATCCCCACGACTCAGCCTCAATTAAATTCAATTTGAAAAGAAAATATCTAGCTCCATACCAACACGAAGCAGTTTACTATTAGTACAAAGCTCAAGGAGGAACTAACAGGGGAGAAGTCCCTATTAATTAACTCTGTTCTCACATTAGCAAGTCTAGTCCCTAAATTGCTGAAGACATCAAGACTAAAGGAACCCATTGACGATAGGTTAGAAAAAGAAATGAGTATGACAATTAGAGTATTTGAAAGATTTAATTGAAGAAAAACATGTAGATATTTTTATCCAAAACCACACAAGACGCATTTAAAAACATCAGTCAGCTACCTCATTGAGCAACAAAAGCGACAACAAGAAAAATTAACCAGAAGGTGAAGCTAAGCCTCAAGGTCACGTATCCTTTCCATCTATGATGCCCCTCTTGTTTTTTTTTATTTTTTATGATAAACTACATATCATCAATAAGGTAATGATGGGCTACTGCCCCCACATAAAACAGCTTGGAAAGGGAGGCCACCCATATATAAAATTATGTGTAAAAACTATTTTATAGCATTTCCAACAAAACTAGAATATGAGAATGAACTTCCACTATAGCAAAATGAAAAATGCATAACTGATTATACCTATAACACTCCCAAGAGAATACTCCAAAGGTCTAAAATACCACCATTAAAACATGGAAGAAATATATTTTAGGGACAATATTCCTGACCTCCGAAGACGCTTACGGAGCATGTAGCGTAAATATGCATCTGTTCCAAATGGGCTGATTCCCATATATTTGCACATGTTTACTAGTCTGGGTCTGAAAGAAGTGAGATGAACCAACAGGAAAATTATGTTATCAGAGCTATTTCAAGCAAAGAGTTCAGAATTAAAGGAGAACGAGATCAACCTTAAGAAAGACCTACCTATTGATATTATCTAGAGTAAGCTCATCATTGAATAACTTGGCAAAAGCCAAAATTTCTTCATTATTCACTTGGGCACCTGTTCTGACCTGAGAATTGATATATAACAGTCAGATATTAAAATCAGAGGCCAATACCATGAACGAAGGCTTGAGAATCTGTTACTCAACCCTACCCGATTGAGAAACTCATCAAGATCTTCTGCAGTTTGTTTTAATTCACCACTTCTTGAGTTTTGCACTTCTTTAGCCATTTCTTTGACTGTGTCTTGCAGAAACTTGGCATATTCAATTCTTGCATTTAACCTCCGTTTTAGTGCTTCCTGCACATGAACGAGTTTCAATGAAACAACGAAATCTATTTCAAAACAACAATATCCAAACTAAAGATGAATATAATTGTGTCAATATCATCATGTCCATAGGCAATCTAATAAAATTCAATAAAGTGTAAGAAACACAGGAAATATATGCAGCCGGCATTCTCTATGTATATGCAAAGAATATTTGACAGCATATTCCTGCAATATAGCAATTTATACGTTATCGGCCACATCAATAATCTTAACACAAATTTAGATGAGTAGGGTCACAATAAGCACACTGTAAGGAAGCCTATGATATTTTTAAATAGGGAAGACTCCTTTCTAGCAAAGAAAATCAATGGACGTGGTAGCAATAGAAGCAAGAGGAACATGCCCATCCTTAGCAATAAAACTAAAACACCTATATAGATATATAGGGATCTTTGAATGTATAGATTAAGAAGATAGGTGGTCAATTCATTTACAAAGCCCAATGGTTGTAAGTATCAAATTATGCATTGAAAGGTTCCACATTATTTGGTTCCCAAACAGAAGTGAATTTTTGAAATTGGGAAAAGAAGCCAGCCTTAAGAGGTTCTATTTCACCAACAGAAGTTCCAAGCATATCAAGCCAACTTCTCAAGGAACCTCAATGCCAAAGTTTGAACATAGAAATACAGATGAATAGACCATGAAAAGGGTCAAAGCAATATGTAGGACAGACTTGTTTATGTATACCTGTTCTTTCATCTTGTCTTGAAATGTTGAGGGCAACATATTGGGGAACAACGTGAGAAATACTGGCAGCAGAAATTCCATGAATGGAACGATTATGAACACCGCAAAAGGAACTAGCCTAAAAATATCGGCTGTTGTACGGGTTAGCTGCTGCCTCTCCCTTCTTGATAGACTCTTACCATCTGCAAGTTTTAAAAGCAATCTAGAACTAATCCTCACATCTGCCCACAATAATTTCGTCCCCAACCAGTAATGTTGCAATGTTGACACAAATTCTGCTCTCCAATGCAAAAGTTTCTTGGCCCAATCCTCTCTGCCAGAGAAATCACAAATGCAGCAAGCAGATGCGAGTAAGAAATTCTGTCTACAGACCAAACTATTCCAAAAACTAGGAAACAGATGCTAACCTGCTCATGGAAGCCACGGCTCTCAACGCAGGACCAACCCCCAGGAGCGTGGCCCATGCCCTTTGCAGGAGGGACTGGGCTGCTCTTTGTGAATCTTGCAACTTTTTAGCTTTTGCTTTTGCTTTGGCAGAACTTAGATCAGCAACGGCTTCATCACAATCTTCTGCAGATGCTTCCCTTCTCCTTTTAGCAACTAAATCTTCATTGCCTTCATCGTCGCTACCCAGCTCCTGCTTCTTCGCAGCAGCAGTGGAAGCATGGCGAGTGAAGGGAAGCATCCACCTCAGACCCAAGGGATACATGAACTCTTGTTGTACATTTCCTCGAACATACCCAGCATTTCCACACATTCCCCGAAGATGTCCAACTCCATGATTGCTGGGCAGATTCTCTTTCGCAATCAAGAGAGCCGTACTATAACTTTTTCTGTCTACATCTGCAGATGGAAGTTCAGTGATGTTGGTGTAACCATGTAGATCTCTGTAGAGAGGAGCATGCTCATGCCCAAGACATTGGAGATATTGAACCGAGCGAACTGAGGAATGCAAGTAACTCGAGATGACGCTCTTCCTCCTGACAAGTGCTCTAGATGCCATCCTCACATGAAGGTCTCCTCAAGAAGAGAAGCACATCCAATTTCTTACCAAGCACCCAATAATCTCAAAATGGTTACTTTTCATAGAACCACGCTGAGAACAACAACCATGGAGGGAATAATCAGAAGGAGGGCTTACCAATTCCAGCATGCTATAACCATGAATAATTAATAACCATGAATAATTATAACTGCAGAAGGAACACTAAGAAGGAGGGCTATGCCAACAGTCCGGGACACCATAAGTACGAGGACATTTAGTCACCTTAACAGTAACATCTCACACACAGCAAAAACCACAGACAAGAAAGACAGTCACATCCCAGAAAGGGAAATTCCCGCCCTTTGCAAACACACTAAACACGTCGAATCAGAGACAAGAGGACGACAACGCGCGATAGGAACAGAATCTGCAGGAGGGAGATACACATACATATGAAATCAAAATTCAAGAGTATCATTAAAATCCTTTTTCCAAAAAACGGGTAAAAACGCAAACAAAAAAAAGAAAACAAGAAAGACCACAACTTCGCGATAATCAGAAAGAAAGAAAAATCAAAATTAATCCTCCGCCCGCCGCCATCCGCCGCCGCCACCGCGAGCGAGCAGATGAAGATGATGAGCTCACTGACCGGCACGCGACCCAAAATCAAAGAGACGGAACGAAGAGCCAACAACGACAACAACCACTCATCGCGAATTCAAATGCAGAACCGACCGCGCCGCCATGCCCCATCGATTGCTACCGAAACAGGCAGAGAGAGATAGAGAGAGATAGAGAGAGAGAGAGAGAGAGAGAGAGACGGCCGCGAAGAAGCGATGAAACGCACTCACCGATTCGATTGGTCGCCGCCGGAAGCGAGCGATCGATCGCGAGATGAGCAAAATGGAGAGCTCGATTCGAGCGAGCGAGCGAGGGTTGAAGCTTGCGGGAGGGGAGAAACGTTTGTGAGAGGTTTAAGTGGGGGACTAGGAGGTGGGGCGGGGTTCGGGTGCGGCGGCGGTCCGCGGGAACGAGGGGCGTCGCCAGCCGTTCGATCCGTCCGATCGCATGTAGGGAAAGAATAGTCAAAGGCTGGGGAAAATGGGGGCGCGGGCCCCACGGAGACCGGTGGCTGTTCTTTCGACGTTCGACAGTGCGTCACGTGGAGAGTGATTTTTCCCGGTGCCCCGTACGCAAGCCCGTCGCCTCTCGCTACGGAGATACGAGGACCTCACGCGGTTTCGCCACGTGTCACGCAAAAAAAAAATAATTGCAAGAAAACATATATCAAACGGGACTATTGGCCACCCTTCTATCTCGAAGGGGGCGGTTGGGGTTTGAGGGTGGGGTGAAGACGATTTCATTTCGGGAGTGGGTTTTGGCTCTCACGCCCGCGAGCGAAGCGCAAAAAGTTCCGAGAGTGAGTGTTAGAGTAAAATTAGTGTAGGATCGAAAAAAAAAAAAAAAAAAAAAGGGACTATTGGGAAAAATACCCTCCCGTCAGGTGGGGACCGCGCGAGTCTCACGAAATCTAATCGAGAAAATTACAACTGGTCAAGACGATGTGCGACCCTTCGTGGCTATGAGGTCCTCTCATCGCGACAATGAAAACGGGATGATCAGCGGTGGCAGCCCTCATGGGCCATGACGGAGGAGAGTGGCACTTTTGAAAAAATATTCAATTTGAGCTATAATCATCACTTATTTTGATTGAAGTCGTTATCACGACCTTATCATGGTGCAAGTAAGGATAGAGCTACTATTATTCAATGAAAGGGTACAGTTGAGCATATCTTGCAAACAAATTAGGACTTCCTAAAATTGAGGACAGACTAGGGTTTTTGACCGATATAAAGATATGCCAAATCACTCTGGACTAAATTCTCTACGCCACGGGGCCATTGAGCGCATTATTAACCGGTGGGGTATTGTACTTGGAAGAATATTCCTTCACATTTTTTAAAATTGTCTCATTGACTTTCAAGTATGAATTCTCATTTATATATTAAAAATATAGTAACATCATACCATGAATGCCAACATATGATATTCTTTAGAACTTCGGTGGATAGCACGATGTATGGTCTGATTTCAATATGTAAACTTTTTTATTTATAGTATGCTTGACGCAAACTTTTTTTTATTAAATTATGATGATATCATATCCTTTTTTAAAGGTATCTTATACTTTAAAACCTCAATATTACACAATACCCACAAAGCGTGCAAGGCACATGGAATCATCCTCACAACTTTCGGTAAGTTAATGATGCACTGGTGCAAAAAAATATATGAATTTCTGTTTCTTCACAATCAAGTATCTAAATTTTAATTTGTTCAATTAGATACCTCAATTTTTCAAATTTGGCTCAATATAGCCTTCCTTAGATAATTTTCCATATCATGTAATTTTACTGACGTGGCTTACTTAGCAAAATTAAGGCACAATTGATAACGTTTCTCACTTTTTTTCTTTGGTCAAAATAAGGTGGTTCAATCGCTTAGCAAAAATTGTGTTATCTCTATTTTCATATAGTGGGTGATGAGGAGAGAGGAGTACTAGGACGATTTTAGTCATCTAATATATCTCTAGTTATGTGACGTGACGTTACCTGTTACCTCGAATGGCCATGTTGGATGCCATTGTAGATAATTAACGGCTATTTAACAATGATATTGTCCAACCTGGCATTTTCCATCCGCAATTTAACAAAGACCTTACATTGACCCACATTTGAAAAAATTGAGTTACTTTTTGAACAAAAAAAAGAAATACGTACTCAATTGTAAAAGCAATAAAAGTTCATATGCTACACTATTATTTGTTTGCCCTAAATTTTCAAAAGACTAAGTTTTAAGATGACGCAATTATTCGTTTATTAATCTAGAGGATTAGAGATAGTCAAAATCATTTTTTTGATTATGAAAAGGAATGGCAATAAACAATTGATTTTCTCCATAATTGAACTAAAAATATTTTCTTATTTTACTTTCAAAAACATAAAGCATTGTTCGCACTCTGAAATTCTATAGAGTTTTAGAGAGAACCAATGTTTAGAGAGAAACTTTCAAGAATGCTTGTATTGCTTCGATAGAATAAAATGAAAGAAGGCACCATCTATATATATATACACATGAACCTCTTTTTATGACTATAGATTTACAATCTGATCTTATGGTTCAGATGAACGGGATCGCATCCAAAGATGAGCTATTTAGGACCCCAGAGTCACGCGCTTGTATCCTCCATACTTCTTGCGAATAATGAGCTGCAAAAATTGTGCACCCAGATGCCTCTTAGCTTTGCCAAGTTGCCCCTTGCAATTCCATATATCTTTCACCAACTCCCAATGAAAAATAATAAAACTCGGTTTCTATCGTGTCATATGACACAAACCCCTCATGCCAGATTCAAATTTATTTAATTTCTTGTTGTGTAAACGGATCGAATCGAAAAATACCGACTGTAGTGGCGATACCCATAATGCGTGATCTGATTCCTCCTATAAGCGTGGATCAATGCTAGTTTTAAAACTTTGGAATTAAACTTGAGATAATCACAAAATTGAAAAAGGAAAAAAAAAAAAAAAAAACTTATGGTTGGTATCTACAGGTTTTGATTTTGTATTATCAAAATAATTGCAGCTTAGGAAAGAGACACCAGAGTTGGGAATTCCATTTTGCTTTGGAATTAGATTTGCCTGGTTGTAATAGAAGATATAAGTAGTAAAATTAAGTTATCTTGAACTTGCAATTTATAAATAATATTAGGTATGGCCCCTGTTATTGTTATTGTTGTTATTTTCATTGTCGTCGTCATCGTTTTTTGAGTACATTATTTCTATTTTTTATTATTAAGATAGAAACCATTTGATTACATTTTGATGATACATCATTGAACTTGTTTTTACTTTACTTAAAAGTTTCTTAATTAAAAGCAACACAAGTAATATATATCTACTAAACATCATTATGATTACACAACGTTTATCATGTCCGACTGCTAGATGAATTTGTATATTTTTTAGTAATTCCATAAACCTAATCGATTGCAAAATGAGATACGGATTAATACAAATGGAATTTCGGGACAACTTTTATTTTAAGTGATTTTGAAGATAACCTTGAGGAGTCTTGATTAATTCCATTATAAGGAAGAAAAAAATGCACGTTGTTAAATAGAAGAGATAGTGATTTTTTTTTTTGTGCATCAATAATTCTTATTTTCGAATTTGCTAGGCCAAATTTTTCCTTTTGATGACCATTTTGGATTTCTAGGACTGGAGAAGCTACTCATAAGGTCAAAAATGAGAACCGGCGCAAAGATTGAGGGGTAATACGGTCATTGTGCTATCCTCAAACAGTGTAAAAGAGCTAGGGTTTCGCTCTCTTCTCCAACCCGACAGACCTCCGCCGTCCTGCTTCCTCCGCCGCCGTCGCGATCTCAGGTGCGACGCTGCTACCCTTCGAGCCCTCGTCCTTCTGCCAATCGCATGTTGTTGTCGGTTTCTGATGAATTCTTCTTTCTCGCTTGCTCGCTAGAAAGAATTCGATCCTGGTCTTGCTTTTCCGCGGCTGAGTTTGAGTAAATTGAGCTTGGATTAGGTTGGCAGATGTGGTTTCATGATCTTGTCGCCGAATGATTCGTGCACTGTTCTCGTCAGTAATGATTAAGCGCTGCTGCTGTTTTACATCTTTGTTCATGGAAATTGCTCGAGCGTTTACTTAATTTGTACAGCTTGAAGTGGTGGGTTCAAGCCTTGATTCTTTTGAGGTATTCTGGCGGGTTTAGGAAAACGAAATCGTGTCCCGCGTTTGTTGTCGTGCTATAATCGTGTTTGGGGTGATTTTTTTGTGCTTTGTGCCCAGATGATTATCCATGGGGCAGCTTTGTACACAGAAAGCAGCTGCCCGGTAATAAGAGAACATGGATTCTTTCCTTCGAGACTTATCAAATTTTGACCCGTTTCTTAGTTTTCCCGTTTCTTTTTCCTTTTTGTGAGGTTGTCTTGAGAATGCCTGCCCCCGTTTATGATAGTGATGGCTTAGTCATGAGTTGTAATAATTCTAGATCATAACTATGGGTAAGTTTATGATTTATAAAGGGCGCTGCTATTTCCATCCCTTGTATGGTTAAATCCACCCAATCTTCACCAAAAAGACACAATTACCCTCTACATTTAATTGCGATTTAAATCGGAGGTCCCAAATTTATTTACTTTCCTTATTTATCCATTACTTAAGAATTTCATATGTTTAGTTTTGTATATGGCAGATTTTCTATATATCACAAAATGTCTCTTTTCCTTACTTTGAGTAAGATAAATTTACATGGAGTATTAACCGTGCCTCAGAGATTAACTTGTAGAGTGTATATTAATGCCCTTGTTTTCTGGTTTTTCACTGGTTTTTCACTTCTAATTCTTCCAATGGGATTCAACCATTCTCTACATGTTACGTCTGTCTTCCAACAATTTGGTCCTCACCGTGGGTATCTACTCTTCATAGCCATCGCTTTAGTAAAAGTTAATTTTTTGCAACATACGGACTATATGCTAGGCTATTGAAAGCCAGTACCTCATACTCTCTTTCTCGGTTCTTGTATGTGTGGGTAGCTGCTATTGTTGGTGCATTTTTCTTTGCATCAATATAGATACACGTTGACTTACTTTAGTTAGCTGCACACCTGAAGTATCCTTCTCCCCCACCCCGTTCTTTGCTTTACTTTTTCTTCTTATTTATATAAGTTTGTCATTTAAGAGGATTTGAAACTGTGCAAAGAACAGACCTCCAAACATGAAGAAAATGATAGCCCTTGGTTTTGAGGGGTCAGCCAACAAGATTGGCATTGGGGTGGTCACTCTTAATGGCGATATTTTGTCTAATCCACGTCATACCTACATCACTCCTCCTGGACAAGGCTTTCTTCCACGAGAAACCGCTCAGCACCATCTCCAACATGTACTTCCTTTGGTCAAAGAAGCTCTGAAAACTGCCCAAGTGACTCCTGACGACATTGACTGTCTTTGTTATACAAAGGGTCCGGGCATGGGAGCCCCTCTGCAAGTTTCTCCTATTGTCATTAGGATCCTTTCACAGCTGTGGAAGAAACCAATTGTTGCTGTTAATCATTGTGTGGCACATATTGAAATGGGCAGGATTGTGACTGGTGCTGATGATCCGGTTGTGTTGTATGTAAGTGGTGGAAATACTCAGGTTATTGCTTACAGTGAGGGAAGGTATCGAATTTTTGGAGAGACTATTGATATTGCTGTTGGAAACTGCTTGGACAGATTTGCTAGAGTCTTGACACTGTCCAACGATCCTAGCCCTGGATACAACATTGAGCAGGTATGTCACCAGCAGTGCACATGAAGGTCTCTGGTTTGTGCATTCAACTTTAAGTTGGACTTGTGGCCTTTTGCTGACCTTCAGATATTTCATTGATGTTAGGATTTAGTCAATTGTTGTGTCATGTATCTGGGACTTTGGTTTTCACTATGCATATGATAACCTCTTAGAAATGTTATAATGGCACTTATAATAGACTTTGGCCTTGCACCTCGTGTTAGTATTATACAGATGAATTTGTGGCCTGGAATGCTGTGTGTCCAATTGTCCAGTACCAACATTTCGCAGAGAGAATACTTTGTTGGAGTGTGGGCTTTAGGAAAGACAACAAGAAACGAGTGTCATTGAGAAGCAGTTAGCACGGCCTTAATGGAGGATAACATGAGAAAAGTTCATTTTAGTCATTTGAACACATGAAAAGATAACAATGTACAAGCTCTAGTGAGAAGGTATTGATGTTAAGTTGGGAATGTCGGTAAAAAATTTTTGGAAATATCTTACAAAATGTGGATGGAAGCTTTGACAAAGATCTTGAGTATTTGGATCTCATTGAAAACTCGTTGAATGGAATATGACAGCATTAACTGATCCTTATAAAGGGCTGCAACTGGTAGAGAAAGGGTCTCGTCACTGTGATTATTTGTAAACGTTATATATGTTATTATGGTGGGTATTACATGTTTCATAATTTTGTATGCATCATTCCCATTATTGAGTTAGGATCCCACTCTGTTTGCCTAATATTGTGGATTCGTTGATTATCTTGTTTTGCCTTCTCTGAAATGGGCGTAGTTTACCGTTGTTTTTCTTGTGTTGTTGCTTTATTGCTAAACCCTTTCATAGCATGAGAATGGAAGTACTTTCTTCCTCCTGTCAACTGATACGCCTCTTATCTCTGCTAGCTTGCCAAGAAGGGAGAACAATTCATCGATCTTCCTTATGTTGTCAAAGGGATGGATGTATCTTTCAGTGGAATCTTGAGCTTTATCGAAGCTACTGCTGAAGAAAAGCTTAAAAATAATGAGTGCACCCCTGCAGATTTGTGCTACTCTCTACAGGTAAATTGGACTTGCATCCATCTCTAAAAATTAGCAGTTTTTACTAGCTTAACTGCATCTCTGGAGAGTCACCTTTGTTCCGACAAAATATTTGAGCCGAGATTAAAGTTTTTCCTGATGCTTTATGCTGTAGGAAACACTTTTTGCAATGCTCGTGGAAATCACGGAGCGGGCAATGGCACATTGCGACAAGAAAGACGTTTTGATTGTTGGCGGCATGGGTTGCAACGGACGGTTGCAGGAGATGATTAGAGTTATGTGCTCGGAGCGATTAGGCAAATTGTATGCAACCGACGATAAGCTACTGCATTGACAATGGTGCTATGATTGCATACATCGGACACCTTGCTTATGCTCACGGGACATCGACTCCATTAGAGGAGTCGACTTTCACCCAAAGGTTCCGTACGGACGAGGTGCACGCGATTTGGAGGGAGAAAGAGGAATTGAAGAAAGCGAATGGTGCTACAGGCTAGATGAGATGCCTGGATTAGTTTACGCAGCCGTATATAGCAGAAGAGACTGAAACTAGGATTCCTATTTAATGCAAGTTGCAACAGCCTTTAATTACAGAAAGAAATGCTGTTTATTAATGCAGGATGTTTACTTTAGCTTTTTGCACTTAAGTGATAAACAATTATTCATTTTGACTGGGAATTACTCCAAATTGTAGTTACTTCTTTTTTCCCTGAAAACATATCTAAGTACAACGTGCCTCATCGAGCCTGGAGGAGTCAAAAGCAATATATACGCAGAAAAATCTAAGGCTCCGATGAAAAATAAATGATTTGAAAAATATTTTCTTAAATTAATAAATTGTATTGCTTAAAATAAATAATTAATAAAAAAAGTGTTTTCATTATTATTAATAATTTATGTATAAATATTTTCATAAGTAACAAAAAAATTCATTTGGCATTTTTTAAGAAATATGAACGATCACTTTTCAAAATATTTATTTTTTGCGAAATAAATACATTCTAGGAAGTAACACTAAAATCCCATGTTCAAAACCTTCGGCAGCCCACCTTGAAGATACTAGCAAACCATGTGAAAAATATCACAACACAAAAATTAATTTTATTATGACGTGACATGCACATATCACTGAATATTTTCTCCTTGCAAAGAGACAAATCAGGACTTCCTAAAATTGAGGATAGACTTGGGTTTTTGACCTATACAAAGAGATGCCAAATCACTTTGGACTGAATTCTCTACACCACGGGGCCATTGAGCGCATTATTAACCGGTGGGGCATTGTACTTGGAAGAATATTCCTTCAAATCTTTTAAAATTGTCTCGTTGACTTTCGACTATGAATTCTCATTTATATATTAAAAATATAGTAACATCACACCATGAAAGCCAACATATGATGCTCTTGGGAATTTCGTTCAATAGCACGATGTGTGGTGTGATTTCACTATGTAAACTTTTTTATTTATAATATGTTTGATGCAGATTTTTTTTTTGTTAAATTATGATGATATCATATCTTTTTTTTCTTCATGTACTTTCAAGGAAATAGACAATACTTACTGAAGGTATCGTGCACTTTAAAACCTCAATATTACATAATACCCACAAAGCGTGCAGGCACATGGAATCATTCTCACAACTTTCGGTAAGTTAAAGACGCACTGGCACAAAAAAATATATGAATTTCTATTTCTTCACAGTCGGGTATCTAAATTTTAATTTGTCCAATTAGAAACCTCAATTTTTCAAATTTGGCTCAATATGGCCTTCCTTAAATAATTTACCATATCATGTAATTTTGCTGACGTGGCTTACTTAGCAAAATTAAGGCACAATTGATAACGTGTCTCACTTTTTTTCTTTGGTCAAAACAAGGTGGCTCGCTCACTTAGCAAAAATTGTGTTATCTCTATTTTCATACCGTAGGTGATGAGGAGAGAGAGTACTTGGACAATTTTAGTCATCTAATACGTCTCGAAAGGCCATGTTGGATGCCATTGTAGATAATTAACGGCTATTTAACAGCGATATTGTCCAAGCTGGCATTTTCCATCCGCAATTTAACAAAGACCTTACATTGACCCACATTTGAAAAATTGAGGTACTTTTTGAACCAAAAAAAGTAATTACGTACTCAATTGTAAAAGCAATAAAAGTTCATATACTTGCGGTCTTATACCCCTTCAGTTGATCAAGGATCTGCGTTACTTCTAGTCTGGTGATGGATGTCCTAATGACTTTGGCTTTTTCTAATATACAGTATGGAAACTATGAACTATCATAAAATAATCCTTTCACATATTACACATACATAACAATGGAGCTGCTTCAACTCCATATCAAGAAGAAAAACTAGACCTTATTACTTTGTCATTCCAAGGTCTCTTACGTAGACATTATTATATATTCAACGTGGTTGCTCCACAACTGAACACGAAAATGACTTCGAACATCGTCTGCTTCCTTATCCAGTAGTATAGAGTGCTTCCTCTCATTTCCTACATATAGTACAAAACATAACTTAACATTGATTGAAGTGTTTTGTGCAATGATGACAGTCATGTCATGTTCCAATGCAACGATGGCCTCATGCCAGCTTGCCTAGTAGTAAATCTATGTATTCTCACAAAGTTTTAGGGTAAGTTTCAGTGAGTGATCCTGCTAAACAAAGGACTCGAGCATGGTCTCGGCTTGTTTGCTTCTATTTTCAAGCTACAATACTTGGCTATCGACCAGTTGCAACGGTCGCAACTACCTAGTTGCAATCAATCAAATGGCTATTATCTATTATTATACTCACCACAGGTACATTTATCACACGTCACACCTTATCTTCTTCATTGCCAGACACATCAATATTGCCGTTGCCCCCTACCCATCATGCCATTTTAGACAGATAAAGTCTCACTATCAAAGGAAAAAAGGAGAAGCGTACCAAGGAAGCTTGAATGTATCCTTCCACCAGCCCTGCCTGGAACAATTTGCAACTATCTTGTCCAAACGGACGATAATTTCAGAAAAAGTTGGCCTCATGACAGACTCTGGATCCCAGCATTCCTCTATCAACCTACACAGTTCCAACATGCCCATGCAATAGCATGCTTGAGAGTTAGCGACCATCAAGAAATCATCCATGCTCTAGAGAAAAATACAGTCGTGATTATCAGTCATCGCTGATTGATCACCATTCTTAACAACTAAAAGCAGTGGTGTCACGGCCACAGCCCTTTCACCAAATCAAGAGTAAGCAAGGTGGAGGAAAGAGAAAGCTGGTAGTTTCGACTCGGTGTAAATAAGTCAGCCTCAATTTGTAATGTACTTACTCTTTCAAATCAGGAGGGTAGTTTTTAGCTTTGATCTTGAAAGGCGGTCGTTTTCCTTCTAAACATATCATTTTGGCTGCCTCTTCTGGAGAACTCGGATAGAAAGGCTGAGCTCCTTCAATCATCTATGCCAATGTGAAAGCACGTGGTTAACATTTCAATGGCGGTGACCGATATTAATCATCATATAAATCTGAGGCATGTGTCAAGCACCATATGAATGCATAATTAACTCACTAAATCAAACAAATATCATGCTTCGGTAACAGAGCCAAAAACAAATTTGTCTGGCAAAGCAGCAGCTTCTGGGAAGAATTATAACTGCGTTTATGGACATGTTAAACTGCATTGAAGACATTGAACACATGGATGTGTTCAATTTTATCATGGTAAAAGTCCAGCGTATAACAGTTACCTCATATAGAATGAGACCAAAGGAAAATGCATCCACACTTCTATCAAATATTTCATCCTTATAAACCTCAGGTGCCACATATAAACCTGCATAGGACGGATACCATGAGTAAAGCTTGATGAAATCGCATTGGAATCATGAATCTGATCACTTAGAATTGGATGATGCCAATTCTATTGAACGGAAAAACTATAAACTGGATGAGTAGAATGATAATATCATCATGAGAGGACTAAATTTCTGCATTCACAAAAGACTGGCCTGCATTTTGGGGAAAGATGTTGAAAACTGATAATTTCTAGGAGGAGTTTATCCATCTAGGATCCTATAATGGAAAGTTTTGTTGCTTGATTAGTAACAACGCCTTTTTTACAATCCAGCACTCACATAGATGTAAAATGATTTAGTGCTCAAGGAGTCCAACCAAAGATATCAGTATTTGGACTAAATTTTGACTATACATCCAAAAGTTCATTTACAACCAGAATTAAATTGCCACAACGATGCTAGTTTTTTAAGCAGAAAATTTAGTATTAGCAACATCAATTAAACAGTAATTTTTTTTCCTGTATCATTTAAGCCTGAATTGGTACTTTTCCATTGTCGTTATATGTCTGAGCACACTGATTAAGGAACTAATTAGATAAAATAAAAATTCTAAACTTACGCGACAATTCAGCTTGAGTCCCGGGCTGTGCAAGTTTTGCTTTATCTGGGGATACTCTTGCAAAACTTATCAAACCAAATCCAGAGATCTTTAACTGACCCCCACTATCCAGCAAGATATTTCTGGCACCTTATCAATATTTCAGATATTAAAGCAAAGCAGATCCAAAAAACAAAATTTATATCCACTTCGCAACAGTATAATAAATCATCTCGAGCATTTAGTTGTCTTACTTAGGCTTTAAGTCACAGTGGATGATGGGATCTGGTTTACATTCATGGAGATAATTCATACCCCTGAGATTATGGGATCAACAAAGAGAAGTTTATAAATTGTAATCAGATACACTGTACTACAATTAAAGAGAAAATTATAATACAACCAGAATCCTTGAATGCAGATATTATTAGCTTCAGTGAATGTACCTTGCAATATCAAGAGCAAACCGTAGAGCTTTAGGTGGAGAGAGACGCCCTTTCTTCTGAAGATAGCTTCCAAGATCACCCTGAAACACCAATAACAATATGCATAATAGCCATTAGGCAAGAAAGTGAACAGGCTTAACCAAAATAGCTTTCTTGTACTCTTCAAAAAATTGGAGGGAATTTGTGGAAAACCATAGATTCGGCAACGAAAAGTTTCACTATAATAAGAAGGTTCCAAAAAGAATAGATTTTACTGATACTAATAAAGAGGCTCCAATTTAAAGGCACTGAATTTTAGAGTGTCAAAATATATGAAGAAAATTAAGGATTAAAAGGAATCTATGCCTGGGAACAACCTTTTACTGCCTAGGAGGACATCCATTCTATAAGCGACACAATAGCCTCACATTCTCATTGTATAAAAGGGTATTAGTCATAATGGACATTAACCCTTGGAATGATTAGTTTTCCTACTTTAGTCGTGAGCATTAGGTTTGGCCCAAATTTTCAAAACTTCTGTTCTTTTTTTCCGTTCCAGTGTTTTAGATGAGGACCTCTCCAGCAGTACCGCTTTGAGCAGTCTCCTCAGTCAAGATAGCTTAAGCAAGAAACAAATTTTGGTTCTCTCTTTCTACTCTTCATCGTGTCCCAGATTTAATAGTATGACATGACTGCTCACCCACTTTAGAACATGGATGCAAGCCGTTCCATTATGAACTTTGGCAGGAGAATTTATTTACTTTCACTGACAACACTCAAGTCCTGACATTTCCTCCCAATTACCTAAGAAGATGATGGAATAAGACACGTAATTTACTTACAAAGAAGACACGCACAGCAGCACAAATGCGCCATACATATGAACACAGAGTGGGAGAGAGAGAGAGAGAGAGAGAGAGAGAGAGACTCACTTTTGGATGGTACTCCAAAACAATCATCATGGGCATGTTTTGAGTGACAGCTCCAACAAACTGAACCACATTCGGATGTCTCACCTTTTCTAGTAACTCTAACTCATGCTTGAAAGCATTGCTGCTCATAAAATAAATAAATAGAGTTCATTGAAGGCACTTCCAGTCACTACGGAACTATATCACACAAATTCAAGAATTGCAATGTGTCTCTAGGCACAGAGAATGGTGCTGTAAATTGTGAAAGTGAATACACCTCTTGTGAACTATAGGGAATTTAGTAACGCACAACAAAGCAACAAATAGAGGAGATCCAGCAAAATAAAATCAAGATGTTCTCTATTCTAACACAAAGGATTTCCATGGCTTGGATTAACAATAGTGGCCTTGCTTTTTAAGACAACAAAGTGCATACTGAAGTTAAGAGCACAGATTAGTTTATTAAGTAATATAAATATATATATGACACACGTACTTCTTAATAGATGAACAATTTCAATAATACTAAAGCTTTATGATTTCAAAGCTAGGTAAAGACATAGTCCTCCTGCTCCTATTTAAGTTGTGCCAATTAACATGCAAGTAAATGATGCACCAACCGGATGCCCAAAAGACTGCAATGAACTGGGGAGAAAATAAAGCATCTGCATTACCCTTTTAGACTAAATAATCAGATGACCATAAGTGAAAACTAGCTGAAAAGGATGACAATGCGGCAATGTGGTGGAAAAGGCACCATACAGCGATAATGAAGTACTTGCTAGTACATAAGAGGACATCATAATAGTAAAACACATTCCAAATGAAGTGAATAAATGCATGTCATTTGCGTTATATGTTATAACCACAATACATTGTGTAATGAACAAAGAAATATTCTGAGAGTGCAGACAATGATACAGGAACTCACATGGTCTCCACGTCTGAGTAACTGTCCCTATCCAGTATCTTGACAGCAACCTTTGTCCCATTCCATTTAGCTACTTGATATGTTCCCTGTTTAAAAGGAAAAATATATAAGTACTTGAATAACCAAAATTTCTACCAACAAATGTTCACTAAAGAGATGTCAAGCTAGATTAGCCATGTAAAAGGTAATACTCAAGTATGCTAAGGGCCCACACGATACACGAGGGTCTTTTTCAATAATTTATTGTTGTGAGCACTCAGAATACAGAATACCATCTCAAATTTATTTTCAAGCTGTCCTAACCCAAGATCACTCAAAACATTCTTAATGATTATGCATTTATATTGTTTTCTGAGCAAGATTAGGACATATAGGTAAATGGACCTGAGCCTGCCAAAATAATAGTGGAGGAAAGCAATGTCATGCAATTAATTTAAAAAGCTTCCCAAACTGAGTAAAATACACAAACATAAGTCACAAAAGCATTATGATTTCTGAAGTTACCTAGGTTACATATCAAGGATAGCTCTAGTATCTGAACTAAAACAGGAAGGCAGAAAATATAATTTTTCACACAGAAAATTCTTATGTCAGAATCTATTTTGTCAGACAGAGAATACATAAAGTACAACTAAGCTGAGCACTAAGGAAAAAGTTCTTACGTCGGAATGTATTTTCTCAGACAGAAAATATTAGCGTATAGAATGTATAAAATGAGAGTAACAAGGTCATTGATATGAGACCAGTTGGTAAGGTTGACTTTAGTGTTCCAAAATGTTATATGTACAAAAAGGAAACTTATTTTCCATATTGCACATTGCTGTTCAAAGAGTTTATTCCAGTATCTCTGTTTTTAATGTCTTTTGGACAGGAGAAGTTGTTCTGTTGAGTTAAATGACTTCATGAAAGTTTCTTTAACTTGACCATTGTGCTATTAGCCTAGTGGTCTGAATCCCTCTTCGAGCCGGGAGGTGAGGGGTTTGATCCCTCACCTCACCCCTCACCTCCACATCTCGCCCCACAAAATGATTCTTGTGCAACGATGCTGCTTTGAGATAAACCAATGGCTTTTTTCCATTGTGCAAGCAAGATCCCACCTTAGGGAGAAGAGTTTTAATCCTCCCTCAGTATTCAGGTTGGACTTATCCAGGTACAGTGGTATGTACCCCGCTGCACCTCCGCGGGGACTTCACCACAGCAATCAGCAGAAGCAAGGACTGCGTGGGTTCTCCCCATGATCATCAAAATAAAAATTAAAGTTTCTTTGATTCAGGATTATTTATCTACGACGAAATATGATACAATTTTACATTTCTTCGACAAATAAAACTGATATTTTGAATATAGTCAAATGGGCATTGGTTTTTAAGAAATGGAGCTATTTAAAGGTCACCCATCAACTATGGTGAGGAAGAGAAACGTGCCTTTGAAACACCGTCGCCCTTCCGAACCTGAAGTTCTAAAGGATTGAGCTCATATTCTGGAACTTCCCGAGGGTTGGCAACGGTCATGGGTGTTCTTCTTGTTTTCTGGAAATACAGGACAAAGCCTTACGTTAGCATTTTTTTCTGTGGTAGAGACCTCAAGTGATCAGATAGGAAAATAGATTAAATCATACAGGGACTTTGGCTCCACGAGCTTTCAGAATGTTGTATACTTCGGGATTTCCGTAGTATTTCGCATCGGCAGCTGCCTGTCGAGACAAAAAAAACCTCAATTACGACCGAGCTGGAGGCAGATTAGTATAAATCACAACATAAAAGTCTGACTCCATTTAAGGCCATTATGATATGCAGTGTCCTCTTCACGATTAAGCAAGAAAGAGCAATTCCCAGTTAATGCTTTGTGTTGGCATTTATTCTTGTACTGTACTGACAAATCTGTGGGATAAAGACTTCCCAATGTATCAATTTCCTCGGCCGTATCCCTTAGCGGAGTACAAATCTTTCCATTAACCTCAAATTTGTTTAGTGAGGATGGAACATTGGACCATTGCTCTGCCCTCTCGTTTCCATTTTCAAGCCATAAAACTTACAACGGAGCAATTGGAAGAATAATGGGACCCAATTCTCGCTTGATTGACATGAACAGCCAATACGAAGCAACTAAAACGCCAACAGAGCACAAAATTCATCGCCCAGATTAATCAAATAGAGAACCAACCGCCCGTCGAGAGGAACAGTAGAAGATGAGAAAGTTACCGTGCTCCCCCACCGGTCGCGGGCATCGATGTTGGCCTTCCTACTGAGCAGCAGCTTGACGACCTCGACGTGGCCCTCGCAGGCCGCGATGTGCAGCCCGGTCCGCCCGTCCAGATCGATGCTGTTCACGTCGATCCCTTCGTTCAGCAGGTCCTCCACCCCCTTCACGTCCCCGCGGCACGCCATGAAGAGGAGCTGCATCGTGGAGTCCAGGTTCTCGGGCACCGTGAGCTCGTCGTCCGGGTCGGGGCTCCGCCGGATCGGGTCGAGCGAGGACTGCCGCCCGAAGCTGAACCGCATGTTGTTCCGGCGCGGGTCCAGCGACGACTGCCGCGTGAACTGCCGGCTGAAGCTCCGCTTCACCGACCCGGTCGAGAACTGCCGCGATATCCCGCGCTTCAGCTGCGCAGCCAAATCCATTTTCTTTTCCCTTTCCTTTCCCACCTCCTTCCTCCACATCAAACTCTACTCCCTCAATTCCAACACCGGAACAAAAACAAAAAAACAAAATCCCCTCGAATCGATTCACGGCGCACCGCACGAACAACAATGACCGGGAAGAATCGACCTAGCCGGACTGCACGGTTCGGGACCCGCGCGCGGCATACGCGGAACGCGACATGCACTCACATCACGTGCGGGAATCGACAATGGCGCTCGGGCCGCAGCGACCCGAATCGTCGGCGGCGGCGGCGGGGCGGAACGGCGCCGGGAAATCGACGAATCGAGAGCTAGGAGAAGGCTCTCGACATCGAGCGAAGAGGAGGAAGAAGAGGAAGAAGAGGAGGAAGACGTATCAAGCCATTGCCAATTCGCATGCAAGAATAGAGAGATGAGAGAGACGAAGAGAGAGAGAGAGACAGACAGACAGACAGAAGACGAAGATGGTGGTGGGATCGGAGCGAGAAGCGTGGGCAGAAGAGAGAGAAAGAAGAGAGAGAAAGTATGGTTTCCACAGAGATGCGCGAGGGAGACGGGGGGAAGAAGAAGACAGGGAGGCGAGAGCAGGATGGGCGTCGATTTATATAAAACGGAAATGGAGGGGCGAGGAAACGCGGCAATTTCTGGTTATGGAAATTAAATGTACGGGCTGGCATTTTCTTTCTTCTTTTTTCTTTTTTTTTTTTTTTTTGTTTTTCTCGTTTTTTCTTTTTTATATTGTCTTTTTGAACGCGTGTTGCGATGCGCCAATGGCCGATGGAGAAATCTATCTTTGAGAAGATTTTTGCCGGGCTCCCCTTTTCTAATATACCGCACCTTTTCGTGACTTGATGTGACGTGCCACCACCATTTTAAAAATGCGTTTCCGGAGGACGCCGATCCCTAGTACTAGTAGCGCGAGAAAATCGCAAACTAATAAATTTATTACGAATTAATATTGTTGTTATCATTAAAAATTCAAAATTAATACATCTATAATAATATACGGATTTTATACTCTCTATTTCTCTATTTATCATAAGTGCACCAATTTGTGATTTTTTATATTAATTCAATTTAGGATTAATATTTGAAAAATCCCAAATTGGTACACTTGTAACAAATTTACTTCAAACTATTTTTTTTACCACTAAAAACCCAAAACTGATATACCTTTGACAAATTTATCTTAAATTGATTACTTGTGACAAATTTACCCTATGTTAATTTTTGTTAAATTTTACTGTCAAATTATTAAGTTAAATGACACGTGACGGTTATTTTGGTATACCAATTTAGAATTTTTTACTCTCCATTTAACAAAATCGCAAATCCTAAACTAATAAATTTATTACGAATTAATATTGTTGTTATTATTAAAAATTTAAAATTAATACATGTATAATCATATACGAATTTTACTCTCTATTTATCATAAGTGCACCGTTTTGTGATTTTTTATATTAATTCAAGTTAACGATAATTAACAGAAAGTAAATTTATTATAAATAGGCCAATTTGGGATTTTTCACTTGATTGGCTATATTGAGGTGCCTGGTTATTACGATTGATTGTATGGAAGATTCTCGAATAGTTACTTAGGGTAAGAATGATAACCATTCGATATATGAGATTAATTTCTGACAAGAAGTCGATTTTTCTATTTTTATTTCCTGCATGAGTTTCTGAGAAAAAAATACGCATTTAATAATAATACAAAATTTCTCCCTCCGAGCAACTAGCGGCGGTAGCTGGCGGCCAATGGAGGGGCCGATGGGATTAGTATGGTGAGGGAGTGATGAGAAAAGTTTTTATTTTTCCTTTTTGTTACAAAAATAGAAATGTTGACAATTTTTATTTCTTATTTTTATTTCAAATCTATTTCTCAACTAAAAAAACCAACCAAAAAAAAAAAAATTTAAAAATTGTTCTAAAAATAGAAAAATAAAATTGTTTTATTAAATGGATTTCTGTTCCAACTATATTTTTGAGAACAAAAAAGTTAGAAAAATAGATAAACAGAATGGTTACTATTTGCGCCCTTAGTTTCTTAAGGGCATCATTTGATCACCCTGATCAACCTATCATAAACAAATAAATCGTATGGTCTTGCTTGATTTGCTTTCAAAGCATGATTTTTCTCCCCTTATTAGGAAGGTTTTATGAGGCAACAAATCGATCGGAAGGATGGTCACATGGTACTTTGTACAAGGCCTGTGGTCCTCCACATTAATCAATGCTGCTCGACACTTGTACTCAATTCAGTAAAAGCAACACGAGTCGGCCCAAACTTTAATTTAAATCGCCACTTGACTTATCCAAAATGAATAATTAATATATTTCAATGGGGTGATATAATATGTAGTCGTCATTTGAAATTCCATACGCAAACACGAATCACTAATTTACCGGCGGTTTCAGATTCTGTTCGAGTTCCACCTGAAGCCTAGAATTTACCTATCGAAATAGGTTCCTTAATTTTCGAAACCTAAAACTTACACTACATACCTAGGAATGTGGAACCTACCCAGTCACGGGTTCAAAAATCGATTCTATAGTCTACTCGAGTTATATCTATACACTTAATTGAATGAGTGACCACAATTTGTTATAATTTACCGATCACAATTCAAATTAGACACATGAAAATTATGAAATATTAACAAAATAAATATTTCGGTCATGGATATAGCCAAAGATGAAAACTCAAATTAATGATTTCATATTACAGACTACGAAAAACAAGAAAGACACTAAAACTTGTTCTAAGTTTCAAATTTATAAAACCTAAAATTTACCATGCACGTGCTAAAATTTGGAATCATGATTATCGCTCTTATAGATTATGACCTAATAATTCGAGATGCCGAGCAGGGCCCCAGAGAAATGTACGGGTCGGGCTTGCGTGAGGGTTTCATTTGCTTGCAATTTGGGTCGAAGACATCGATAATTGCACGTTGACTCCGAAGCTACGCACCACCGTCACGAGTCGTGAAATTCAAGGGGCGCGCCGCTCGAGTATATTCAGGCACGCTGTTTGAAGGATCCGCAGAAAACAAACCACTTTTTCTTTTGTAAAATACATCTAAATAATCATATTATTATTGTTATTATGATTATCTCATCCTACCCGTTTCATAATGTATGCTCTTGCAACGGTGCATTAAAATTTACTAGAATAATGAAGAAATTCAGTATAATTGGACAAAATTTATTAACCGTCTATTAAGTTAATCACATCGCGGTGCGCATGTACTTTTCATTGTAAAAAAATTACAAATTCGGCATAAATACATATCTTGTCATGTGAAAACTCACATGATAAGTTGTCAATCTTAATAAATCCTTACATCTGGGAGAGAAAAAATGTGAGTTCTTTATATAGTCGAGCTTTTTTTTTTTTTGGTGGAAATTTGCTATCAACTTTGAGAAATTTACTTATTTGGGGTAAGTTGAAAATCACCTTTTTTTCTAAAACAAGCTCACTAACCAGATAACAAAGACACCACTCATTAAAAGGTAAATACTTATTTTCACGGTATGTAAAGTTTTCAAAGACAGCGAAAAATTACTTTCTTCCGCCGTTTGCAAACATCTCCAATGAAAAGTTACCAATCACATGAAAAGAGTTACTAATCAAAAGTAGATCAAGTTCATCAGGATATATGATTATGTCGTCAAAAATCTTCTTCATGGAAAAGTAAAGTATAAATTAACAAAAATATCTACTCTAATGGGGAAGGCCGCATTCTCGAATGAAAATAATAACCGACAGTAATAATTATGATAAGAGAAAAACCCGCTACTTCCAAGCATCTCCCTTCTTATTTTCGCAGCAAAATCGCGAATTCTTATCAACTTAAGTATCAAAAGGCTCAACAAACCGAAAAAAGCAAAAAAAAATAATTGAAAGGCTCTTGATGATCTCCTAATTTCGTTGTGAAATCACGAATTTTTATTGACTTCGTGAATTTTTATTGACTAAAAAATCGAAAGGCTTTCGATGAGGGAGTGGAATCCTCTCGAACCAAACGATAATTGTCAAAAAATAGCTCAGCATGCCTTAGAACACATGCACCAAAGACGTAGCCATCGTTGGGTCACGATTCAAGAGGCTAATCATAGTTGGATTTACTCTATAGCTGGAACCTGGGGATTGGCCCCGTTGACCTTGACTTTACTTGCTGACAAAACCAAAGTCCATGTACATGACAAGGAAGTTTTGTCCATATTTATTTGGACGTGAATTCTGATGATGTCGAATCTCCCTTGTCCTAATATTTGACGATCGAGAAGAGATGATCAAGCGTTGAGAATAGATATTTGCTTACTTCTTGGTTGGTATTTCATCTATGAGTTCCACACTTCAGGATTTTATAGATATATATATCTTCGGAAGTTGGAGCCTAGTCATTGTCGGCGCTATTACAATCGAGTGTGTAATTTTTTCAAAATTTAATGACCTATTTGAGTGGATTTGATTATCGCCAAATGATCAAATAAGATAAATAACGAAACAAAGCCAAACGATATACATGCCTTACAATACCTTAGTTCTCTAATCAATTTGTGACAAAGCCAATTGGAGTTAGGATTTCAATTGAAGCTATTAGTCCCAATTCGTCATTTTGGGGCAAGAACAAAAAAGCCAATGATGTCGGATTGGAATACTCCATCAAGCTATGTCGTTGGATTTGTCGGTAAGAGAAATTGTCCACAGTATTCATGTAAATGATTTTTAAAACTTATTGCAGTTAAATAGTTGAAAAGCCTACCTAGTGTTCCTGGGCGTGGAGGAAATTATTGGATCTTAGAAGTGACTTCCAACAATATTTTAAATGGCGGGTGGGGGATGGCCGGTCCATCTCTCTTTGGTTTGATCCCTGGCATCCTTGTGGTCCTCTAAATTTGTTCGTCACAGACTCCTTTATTTATCGATCGGGGCTCCCCGGCATGCGAAACTAGCAGACTTATTCTCCGCCTCAGGCCGAGAGACCAAAGAGTTTCTCCAATCGTGGACGCACTCCTCACCTATTCTCAATCAGGCTCCCGACAGGCTAATATTGCTCTAGCACTCATTGGGTACTTTCTTGATCTCTTTGGCTTGGGAAACCATTCGCTGGAAGAGCAATGTGGTGCCTTGGTTCTCTTTTGTTTGGCATAAAACACTTATCCCCTGGTATCGATTCCATTTATGGCTCATCTCTAGGAAAATGTTACCTACTCAGGCTTTGCTACTGTCCTATGGTTAAATTGCCAATGTCTCTTGTGGGCTTTGCAACTTCACTTCGGATTCTAGAGACTACTTATTTTTTGAGTGCCATATCTCTTCTGGCTTGGCAACTTTTTGGGCTTCTTGCTGCAACCTCCCGTGGACGAATAGATCGTGGGTGGAGAATTTTTGTTGGGCCATTAAATTCCTCTCGGGTGATGATTTCTACCATACTATTGCTCTGTTCTCTTTTGCTGCTCTTTGTCATATAATTTGGAAGGCTAGGAATAATATACTGTTCCATGGGCAGACTTTGGTCGTGCCAGCTTTAAAGTATCACATTACCAAAGTTGTTAAGGACAAGGCTCTCACTTTCAAACATGTGGCGGGCACTCCAAGGAATAGAAGATTACAAAGAAGTTGGGGATTGGATCCCTCTCTTTTTTCTTCATAGGTGTCGATTTTTGTTTGTTCTTGCTAGAGGGTTGTTGTTCCTTTAGTCCTCCCTCTTTATTTTACTCTTGCCGCCCTTCCACTCACGGTGACCTGTTGTCATTGTAAGTGTAAGCTTTTTGTGCCAAGTCTTACTTTTTGTAAAGTTATATTGGTAAAAGTTGATATACATCTTATCTTACTAATAAAAAAAAATAGTTGAAAAAACATAATTATGACACTTAAGAAAATTATGTTATTTGTATTGTTTTTATTCTGTACCAATGTGTCGGTCACAAATAATAATCAACAAGAACCACTTGCGCCCGACTCCTTTAACTTATGGAATGGGCAACTAGAGTGAGGTGGGCTTTCTTTATTTTTTATTTTTATCTTTTTGGATCGTTCAATTTGAGTAAGGTTGAAGGAGTAGTATTCGATATTAAAAAGAAAAAAAGTAATTTTCGATATCGAGCATCTAAGAAAGGAGCGTTTCGGACAATCGATGTCAAACAAGAGCCACATGATATGTCCATGTCGGTAAAGGCGTAATATCTTTTTTGTTAATTTTTTTTCTTTTTCGGGCTCTTCACGTGATCTTTGTCGTGTTGACCCCGAAAATCTCCATCTGAAAATTACTGTACACCTTTATTTCGGAGAAATTAAGAATTCTAATTTTATTGCATTTTTTAGAATTTATTTACATGGGTACCGACGTCGAAATACTATATTAATGCATCGAGTGCCTTCAAATGTCGCTTTCGAATATGTTTGTCTCGGATCGGCAAATCCCAATTGACCGGGTCTTGGAGGCTGAGGAGTCGCATTCAAGCGTGTCCCAGATAAGACCCGGCTGGAATTCGAAAGGAGATGTTCGCCGGGCCACACGGTTTGTTGCATTGGACAGACGCCGGTGGTTGTCACGGACCGACATTGTACGACGATGTGATGGAGATGATGTATGTAGTAGTGGTGAGCATGGTCGTCAAGATCAATTTTGAAAAATTAAAGTCGGGAATTAGCGGTTGATCTATCTTGAAATCGGACACCACCGAATTCCATGTATTTAGTGTGACATTTTCCAGCAAGCTAAAGTAAAGCCAAAAAAAAGAACTTCCCTATTATTAAAAGAACAGTAAAAAGATTTGGTTGGTGTTGATAGGGAGTAAGTGGGCGTTGAGTTTGAGATTTGAGGTCGTGAGTGACATATACAGAGACGATTTAGAAGAGGTAAGAGTGAGACGAGACGAGACGAGCACTTAGTCATGAGTGTTGAGCTTCATATTAGGAATTTTAGAGTTTTCATTTTTCTCTCTTTTTTTTTTTTTTTGGTTGATAGGGAATTGGGCCGCCGCTACCCACATCAAATTCTAGTCTAGTTCGGTCTGGTTCTGGATGGTTTAGGGGGTTTTCGGTTCCTTTGCACACTCCTAAATGTACACAAATGCATAGCTGGGCAAGAGCGTGTGATTTTTCGCTTGTTGATGCCGCTTGACACGGAGGAGGCGACAAGCGACGATGTCATGGAGGACGACACAATGGTGAAGAAGAAGGGACGAGGGCGACGACCATCGCTACCCGATGGGGAGGTCGGATGAGCTATGAGGAAAAGATCGGCAGGAGTTCTGGCCGGAGCATTGGCGGTGGGATGCAGAGGTCGGCGGCGAGAAGTGGAGAGTCGTCGGGAGGACGCGCTTGTGAATGAGGGTAGGGCCGTCAAACGGATGGGTGGGATCCAAAGCGATCCATTCCAAATTGATCAATTTACATGCAATGCAAATTTAACAATCCATACCCGATCTAGATCCATTTTTAGTAATTTTTTCCTCAAATTATTATATTTGAAGAATGGGTAGTTTCATGGATCAACTCGTTAAATTAATGAGGGAGCTTCAAGATTTGGTTATGGACAGGGACGTGCACATGCAGGTGAAGGAAAAACATTTGAAAGGAAATAATTATTTGTAGAAATTGTAGCTAAGTCAACTAGTGCTAACAATATAAAGGAAAATCTTTCAGCAAGAACCAAGAAAGATAATGAGCGAAACCTTATATTCAAATAAGAGGTGCTATAAACTCTCCAAGCCTCCGAGCCCACTCGAAGATGAAAAAGGGCTTTTTTGGCAAAACTTGGCCCATGACAAACTCGGTCTAATCTATAATTAGCATTCCCTTCTTATATGCGAAAGTATTCAGTGATCACATAATACCACATCATAAAAAGTTGGTGGAAATTATCAAAAAGTCATAAATTTTATTATAATTGTACCAATTAAATCATGAACTTATTTTTTTGACCAATTTAATTCTAAACATTTTATAATTGTGTCAGTATAGTCGATTCGGCCAAAATTAGTTGGTTAGCATTGACGTGGATCGTGACAATTTTTTTAATAATATTTAATTGTTTTTTCAAAAATTTTATTGAAATTTTTTCTTTTTTTTTCCCTCCTCCCTCCTTCCTTTGGCTATGACGATTGGTCATAAGGGAGAGCTAGCCAGTAGCCAAACTAAGGAGACCGAGCGAGCTCATCCAACCATAGGGCAAGCTTGCCTAGCCATTGATTAGGTGAGTGGCCAAGCAAGCTCGCCCTCGCTCGATTCGGTAAGGGGGCCTCACCGTTGCTGGCTTTGGTGAGGCGAGCCCTTGTCGGATTTGGCAAGGGCTCACCTTGCCGGTGACTAGGTAAGCTCGTCCTTGCCCAATGATCACGAGGTGAGCCCTCACCAGATTTAGTGGGGGCTCGATTCTCTAGTGGCTGGGTGACAGCGAGAGGCGAGGCCTGGTGGGGCAAGCTCGCCCTCACCCAACGACGATGAGGCAGGCTCGCCCAGTCGTCTCAATCTGACAATCAGCCAACCCTTCCCTTTGGCCAATTGCTAAAGCCAAAGGAGGGAGGATGTAGGAGGAGGGAGGAAAAAAAAAAAAAAAAAAAAAAGAGAAAGGAAAAAAGATAAAAAGATAAAAAAATAATAAAATTAATTAGAAAAAATAAATGCGTCGGCGACCACGTTAGTCTTTGCTCAACCGAATAGATTGAATTGGTTATAAAAGGTTTAAAATTTAATTGGCTAAAAAAAAAGTTTAAAAATGAATTTGACACAATTATAATAAATTTAAGACTTTTTTAGTAATTTTCCTTAAAAAGCTGACGTGGCATGCATATTTTACTAAAAATCAATCATGACATGACATGTGTTGATGACAAGGACAAATATGAAAAACTTAAAAAGCTACCTCTCTCATTCCATTTTTTTTCCTCCTCCATCCATAGCCACAACCGGAGTTGTCACGCCATGTCCAAGCCGACCACCGTGGCGCGTCCATGGCCGAGCGCTCCTTCCATCCTCGCAGCAGCTCGCAATCGCGCCACCCACAAGCACACGAAGCAATACCGCTGCTTTTTCAAAAGCACCAGTACTAACTTGAACTCCGACGACAAACTAAGTAGAATACTATTAAAAAGCAAAAGCTCGAAGGCAAGAGACGAAGGCACCACAATGGCAAGAGGGCAAAAGCACCGCCGCTCAATCCACGGACCGTATCTGGGTCCATATCTTCTCTGTTGTCCCAGCCGATGGTTGCAGCAAAACGAGATGGAGGTAGCCGGACGGCGAGAAGGATTCCTGCGCAAGGTCATATCGGGCTCCAGATCGAGATCACTGCCGAGAACCGCCCTGAGAACTCCATGTCCACCATAACTGGGTTTGCGAGGAGGAACAAGTGCGTGGAGTGGTGGCTACGATACCCTCCCCATCGCACTCATAGATGTTCTCAAAGTTGGAGGCAATGGAGAGGAAGAGGCTGTCGATTTCTCAATCCATTTTGACCCATTTATAGTTTGGATATTGAACCCAATTAAACGTGTTTGTTAAATATCATCCCACCTATTGATGACCCGGCCAATCAAATACGAGTTAGTGAACGAGTTTTGGACCACTTTGCCACCTCTGAATGGGAGCATGGAAAAAAAAATAAAAAATCATCCCACCCATTTATGACCCGGCCAATCAAATACGAGTTAATGAATGAGTTTTGGACCCATTTTGCCACCTCTGAATGCACAAATATTCTCAGTGCCATCTGCAGCGAAACCGCATCACAGTGCACGTACATAACCAGCTTGGCTCGAGCAGTGTAAGCAGCTATACCAAAATCACATAATCAACGTTACCGTTGAAAAATTATAAGACAGCAATAGACAACAAACAAGAAACCCTTCATAAACATATCGATGTTACTACTGGGAACAAAAGTAGCCGCATCCCATCCATTTCAAAAAAAGCAACAGGTGCGAAAGACCCGAAAGATAGCCATTATTCTACTTCCTACGCTTAAGTGGTCCAGTCTTGTACCCGGACTTGCATGGCTTGCCCCATGGCGTCAACGAACCCCTCCCATAGTTCCCGCCACTTTTGCTACGCCCTTCACCTCCTCCGTGAGGATGATCAACTGGATTCATAGCCACACCCCGAACAACCGGCCTTCGGCCCAGCCATCTGCTCTGTCCAGCTTTCCTGAGCTTCCGACTCCCATGGCTAGGGTTCGACACCTGACCAATCGTCGCGCGGCATCGAGTATCGATCAACTTCTCGGCTCCTGAAGGCAGTCTCACCATGACATATCTTGAAGTGGGCTCTTTCAAGATCTTAGCACAGGTTCCAGCGGCGCGAACTAGTTTCCCGCCTTGCCCTGGGTTCATTTCAATGTTGTGGATCATGGTTCCGATACGCATGGCAGCAAGCGGCATACAACTGCCGATTTGGGAATTGACGTCAAGATGAAGCATTTGATCCATCATCTTCTCACGGAAGGAATGAACATTTGCATCAGCTGCATAAGTCAAGCCATAGCAAGAATAATGAGGAACAGATTATTGAGTTTAGAAAAGTCTAAGAGCATAAACATTTGGAAGCAGAACCTCTTTTTCATGACTTTCCCATCAACGACATAAAACTCTTTGCAGTTACACTACTGATTCCTCAATGACTATATACTTTGTTGAACATTAAGAGCAAATGTTACAGCATTAGATAAGAATAAAACAAGTTACAGGGTATTTTCACATAAACAAAAAGCACCATATAGCATATTAAATATACACAGGATGCTCCAATGGAAAGAATAAGAAACCAGAAGAGACTAAAGACCGAGAGAACCAAGATATGGGGTGGGCACTTACACCTCCCAAACTAGCCTATACCTATGCGCTAGCCCAGACCCAAGCTTATCCTTTCACTCCCTTGCCAGAAGGCTTAGACTCCAAGAGTTCAACATACCAGACATGTCTGTACCATTTTTTTGAAGGATTCAAAGCCCTCAAAATCTAAAGGTGACTAATCATGCAGAATATTCACCATTCAGACCAGAGTATAAGAGTGTCTATTGCTCTAGAACACCAAAATAACTATAAGGACTTGCCAAATGCTCCACTCCATAGAAAATGATCCTCCAAAGCTAAGATCATGCAAACAAGTCATCACATATGAGAAACACAACTTAGATGAACATAAAAAGCTCGGCAGTCAGCAAGATTCTAGCCCTCACACTGAAAAGGACATCATTACCAGATTTGACTGAACATTTTTCTCCTTATGTGCACATTCGACCAGACAGTTTCGCAGATAAGTCTCCTCAGTGACCTTATTAAGGTTTTCTTCTGCAATTAGAAATTTCGAAAGTTAAATCGTGGAATTATTTAGCCGCTAATGACCTTTCAAGGAATTTGGTATCACTAAAACTTCCAAGAGAACCATGAGAGGACACGGTCCAACAAATGAAACTCCACAAACATAGTTCTTCACTGACATCATGAACAACATGATTAACTTCTACTGTACTTTCCTTCAGAAGATGGAGCCACAAGCATCAAACCACCATGCTACTCAACAGCCTAAACCTGAAGCCTCCAAATAAATCCCAACACTCACTCCAAACAATATGTCTACCATATGCTATAGTTAAACTCTTGACCATTAGCACAAAGTAGCATTAATAATAAATTGAAAGCCCTTTCGCTCTTTCCAAATACCCTTGCCCTTGCCTATCAATCGCTTGCCACCCTCTCATCATGGCACCTCTTGATTTCGTAAAATGACTCCACGGTTCTGATTGAAGTCACAATGACTCGTCACCCATAGCCCAGCATCACAACAAGGAGCAACAACAAACCACAGTGGGAGTTGGAGTGGCAAATTCATCTGTTCCCTTTTCCACTAATCCGGGCAACTCGAAAAGGCAAATTCTTTAGCCTGTCTAAAAGTATCCAAAGTACTAACAGTGACATAGCTCTATTTGCCTGGCTTTTAGGCGGAGCTACCGCTCACAAGCTTCTTTCGATTGTAAGCCGCATACAAAATTAAACCTTCAGCCACATTATCAACGAAACCCGCCGACTTCCGATCAACAACTCGAAATCCCGACGAACCCAACTACGTTCACACCTCTCCCACCCTTCACCGCGCATTGCCATCAGCCAAAACGCTTCGAACCAAACTCAAGGGACAAAAACAGGACGCGCCAAACCAGAACACGCGCAAACGACACATCAAATCCAATCGGCACTACTTCGAATCGAAGCTAGGGCTCCGAGAATCGAAAAAAATCCCCTCCATTTCTCCTCGCCGACGGCGACTCGTGCCGCCCCCACCCCAATCGAACCAAATGGAAAGCCCGAGAGACAAGCACTACCTGAGGAGAAATTGCGAGGGGTCTGGCTACTGATGCGTCCGTTGACGAGCCTGTTGAGGAGGAAGGTCGAGGAAGCTCTTCCCACCCTCCACGCCATCGTCGTCGTCTTCTTCGGATCGACTTCGATGCGGCCGCGGATGCCGCGATGGAGGTGCGGAGGCGAGGCGGCGAGCGGGCGGATGAGACGGCGGCGGCGGCTAGGGTTTTGAATTTCCATGGTTCCTATTTTAGTTTTAGGAGAAGAGTAGCTAAAAAAAATAAAAAAAAAAAAAAATAAAAAAAAGGAATGCTGATGCGACTTGACGTGATTTTTTTCTTTTATGGAAGGGGGACTCCCCTCCAAAAAAGGAAATTTATCAGTCACTTGGGTGTTAAGATTTACTTTTATTCCAAATGGGACCATCAGTATGGAGATACTTTAGTTTTCATTTCACGCACCTAAAATTGCACGCATATTATTTCAATATTCCTATAAGGTATATTTTATTTTATTTTTAAAATAAATTTCAGGACGTAAATGTATTTTTCTTCCATCAAAATGTTTAAAACTCAATCAAACCAATCAAAAAGATTTATAACTCGCTTACATTGATTGGTAATGATCAAAACCTCAATGGAACCAATCAAAAGGTTTATAATAGAATTGCATTACATTTTTAGGATACATGTTGTTCAACATTTTGAAAATCCTTTAGAAAAATGCAAAAACCTTTAGCCTAAAGGAGTTTGGAAAATACAAATTGCATTTGGTAAAAAAATTCTTTATACAAAAGGTTTTGGCTATAAATTTGGTAACGATAGCTATCACTCGTAGTCTCATGACTTCAAACAACTCCCAACAAGGGCCGCCTGATATCGTGTGATCATTAGGTGAGGATCCCGTGACATCAAGCAACCATCGCCTGGGGGGCACATGACCCAGGCAATCACGGCCTATGGTCTTGCAAGCCAAGCAATGCCTACCTAAGTCATGACCCTAGGCAACAAGGCTTGGGGTTGTGCGACTCACCGATCATTACATGAGTCATGCAACCTTGTCGATTTCTCATCTCTCTCATTAGCCCTTTATCAGTCAATTGACCTCATTGGTTGTCCTCACCAAAAAGATGAACGACAATAAGGGATAGAGCGAAAAAAAAATAAAATTGAAGAATTGGGATGGTAGTTTGAAAGGAAAAAAATATTTAATCCTTGTTTCGGTAGTCAGATACCTCAAATTTGCCTAAACAGCTTACAACCTACCGAATTAAATGTGCCTGCAAATGAAGGATTTCTAGTGTAAATTCTCTGCAAATTAGCTGTGGCTCATCGGTAGGTCATGCCTACTTCGTGTAGAATCAATTTCATCATAAGGACGAAGGAGGAATCGACACCTGTATCGAAATCCAATAATCACGCATTTAAGGAAATGTACCAACACTAGAAAAGTCCATGTCCCGCTCGAATATGCTAAAAGCGCGAAATTAGTTCGATATAATATAGTTTGGTACTCCGTCCGAATGGTTTGGTATTAAGCCACGTCAGCATCTACGGACACTATTTCCTTCCATGAAAATATATAAAAAAAGAAAAAGAACCGAAGAAGGAGAGATTTTTGACCGACTTCTGCAGCCCGGCGGCGCTTCTTCAGCAATTCCTCCGTCTCCTCCTCCGATGGCGGCCGTCTCGTTCCGCCCCGCGCCCATCCGCGGCTGCAGTTCTTTCCCGGCCGCCTCGAAGCTCGGCGGCGGCGGCGTCTTCCGGGAGTCGCTTGCCTTGCCGGCCGCCGCCGGGTCTCGCCGCTCGCGCGGGGGGCTGGCGGTGGCGGCGTCCGCGGGGAGCGTCGACAACCCAATCGCCGCCGCCGACAACGGCCCGTTGCCCGTCTCCAACGGTTCTCCCGTCGGTCGACCCAAGTACGTCTCGCCGGAGGGGCTCATTTTACGTAGTGTCTCGTGTGGTGCTCGGTAGTTTGCCGACACGAGCTGGGTGGATGGTGCTTTTCGATGTGTGTGGTAGAATATTCGTGCGGAGTCTCTTGCTGGGATTCTTTTTATTTTTTTTTGGGATGTAATATGAAATGTACGTGCATGGAATGCAGGTTTTTTTTGGCCTTTTGAAGGCGATTCGGTGGTTTTCATGAGGCTATATAGAGATTCTGCTATAACGCTCTGTTTTGCTGAAATAAATATTTCCGTTGGTTCATTTTGATTGTGGGTTTTGTTGTTCTCAGTGGATTATGCTACACTTCCACGAGATGAGCTTGTCTGATTTACGGTTGGCCCAAAAAAGGGCTGTCTGATGCACGGTTACTGCATATCCCCCCCTTTTTTTTTTGCTAGAATGAGGGTAATGATGATTTAGATGGAGTTGAAGGGATTTTCGATGTTGTGTCGTTTCATGTCTGTGGGAGGCTACTGTTGTTGACTAATTTAGAGTACTGTTTTTAACTATCCATGTTGGGATAATACCAGGGTTAGGAGGCATACGATTTCCGTGTTTGTTGGTGATGAAAGTGGTATGATAAATCGGATTGCGGGAGTCTTTGCAAGGCGGGGATATAATATCGAGTCCCTTGCTGTTGGTCTGAACAAGGACCGGGCCCTCTTCACCATAGTCGTTTCGGGCACTGAAAAGGTCTTGCAGCAAGTTATGGAGCAGCTTCAGAAGCTTGTGAATGTGTTGAAGGTATATTAATAATTTCCATTGCGGAGACCAATTGATTCTTGTCCAACCACGAATTACTTTTCCTAAATGTGAGGCTCATCTAAATTCTGCTTGACCTGTTTTTCTGGTGTGAGTATTTAAATGAGTGCCTTATGTATCCTATCAAGGGGAGTTTGTGGTCACAGAATATGATTTGTATGATCCTCTTTGCCTCTCTCTTAAGCAGATTCATCATATGTTCTCATGCATCCATAAATCTTGGAGTGTGGATGTGTCCATGCTGCTTCTATTTTTGGTTCATCGTCTTTCAATCTTTATGCATTAGTGTATGGAATATATGGGGGTTTTCAATTATGCTTCTGCTGTATGCTTCAAAATGAGTTCACTCGATATTTCTCGACAAACACCAAAATGACTCTGCTTCTGTCTATTGTTTTCCTCCTCCTAAATAGTTGTTAACTGACATAATCACCATGTGCAGGTTGAAGATATATCTAAGGAACCCCAGGTTGAGCGTGAATTAATGCTCATAAAAGTCAGTGCCAAACCTGAACATCGTGCTGAGGTAGTTGATCTTTTGTTGAGTGCCACTACAATATTGTTTACCTTTATCGACAACTCATTCTAAATTTGCACTTCCTGCTTGCAATGTTCAGATTATGTATTTGGTGGACATCTTTAGAGCAAAGATTGTGGATATTTCAGAGCACTCCATAACAATTGAGGTAATTTTATGTGACTTTCTAGCTCAAGGTTTTACATGCTTAACTGGATATCCGGAAATTCGATCATTTATGGTGTAATTAAGTCGGTAATTAGAGGTCTGAAATGACCTTACCCTCAACTCAAAAAACATACCAACAGTGAGAATTATAACGTTGGGCAGTATATATACATGGCAAACTATAATTCTTCTTCTCAGTTCCTTTAAGGTTAATAAACGAGATTGTCTCTTTTATGTGGGCACTTTTAATCAACACCAACACATCAGAAATCTGCACGATTCCGCCTTAGACCAGGAAAAGGTGCAGCATGATGGCAAGCTATTTTTGTTCTGATAGATATTGGCTTTTTTTTTTTTTTTTTTTTTTTTTTTTTTTTTCAGTTCTGTGGAAAAGACGTGTAAGAACTCTTGTTGCCATCTGATGATGATTGTTGTGGTATCAATCTTTATGAGTAGATTAACAATTTATGTAATCACTAAAATGCATTAGGTTCACAATCCATGTTCTTCTGTTTTACAGGGTTAACATGATTTTTACATTTACTATTTAGGTTGGATTGTTTATAGTTATTAGCAATGAGTTCTCCATTTACAGGACTTAAGATGGCCTCATACTTACAGTGATTTTGTGCAGACTAATGTAATTTGACTATTTACGTTATCAGTATGTTAATGGTGTTGACCTTGACAAGGCTGCTTTCATGGGCTGATGCATGTGGCCAGGTAACTGGAGATCCAGGAAAGATGGTGGCGGTGCAAAGAAACTTAAGCAAGTTTGGCATCAGGGAAATTGCAAGAACTGGAAAGGTTGGACACATCTAGATGCCATTTCTAACATCTGTTTCATATTTTGTAAGTCAACAGAGATAGCTTGGATGATATGCATTTTATATAGCAATTAGATTTTTCTTTTTTTCTTTTAGATTGCTCTTAGAAGGGAAAAAATGGGCGCGTCTGCTCCATTCTGGCGATTTTCAGCTGCTTCCTATCCAGATTTGGAAGGAACCCCCGTTGATTCTGTAATTGCGGGTGCTAGAGATAGAACAGTTCCTGGTGAAACTGCTGCATATGTTGGGGTATGTGCATCTCAAAATATTTCTCTCCTCCGCATTGAAAGGCATGTTGTTTCTATATAATGTTCATTTTTCTGTTCTTTGTTTTTTTTTTAATGGTTGTGTTTTGTGTGTAATCTTTGTGCTTACCTATGATTGTTCTTATAAGATATTTCCGGCCAAAGTTTTTGATTCTAAGTCTACTAGCTATGCTGGAGACCCTATTCTTGTGGATCTTATACGAGAAACTTGTTGTCTGTAATTTTATAGCATTGGTTTCTTGACTTGGCTTATAAATTGAATGGCAGATGTTGATGTAAATTAACATTCTACTGCCACGTACTTAGACTTGCACAGAGGTGCTTTCAAGCTTTGATGCTAGTTTTGGTATGTTGCTATTGTAGAATACAATTCATCTTTTCTTCTTCTTCTTTTGTCATTACTGACTTGAACTGTCTTGAATGAGTCAATTTCTTTGTAGTTAGCTCCGATGCATGTTTTGTAGTTTTCTTTAGTAAAGAAAGGGTGGCTGCTTGATTGATGGTTAACCATAGATGGTGTTTTCTGCATATAATTTGTGCTTTTCTTTAGCTCTTAACGTAAGATTTGTCTGGATTTGTTGGCAGTCGATGGAATGCCATACTGTTTGATGACATTGCTTTTCTGGTTGTGGATATGTATTTTTTTTTTTTTTTTTTGACTTCCCTGAGTATGGTAAATGTTTTCACCGTTGTTTTCTAATGAAGGGAGATGTTTACCCAGTGGAGCCAACTGACGGTTTCAGTTTCAATCAAGTGCTTGATGCTCACTGGGGTGTTCTCAATGATGAAGATGTAAGAACTCTCTGAGTTTTATTTGCTGCTTATAACCTGAATTTTGTTTTAAAATAAGACACCTGTTTAAATACGGCTTTTAGTAATGTCGTTGTCTCTTTTCCTTGAAATGTAATAAATGTTGATATCATGCTAAGGGAGACATCCTTATTGGTGGGATTGTCTGAGTGCATTTTGCATAACTGGCCTATATTTGCTGTATCATTGGATTAGAATATTTCTTATTTTAATTTTGATCTGTGTAGTGAAGGTGTGACGTTTGAAACCCCAACTTTCAAGGGTTTTAAATATTATTAGCAATAATAACTATGTTAATAATACCTATATTTACCATTCAAGGGTGATTTTAGCTGGAGTATTGACTTAGGGAAAGCAATGAGGACCAAGAGTTTGAATCTTTTCCTTTTCTTTTTCTTCTTTGTTGGCAACTATACTCGTGATTAGGTCCATATTGGTCCTTAATAGACTGACTGTAACAGTCTGCATGCTACTGCATCCTGTGGAAGTAGGTTTGGCCAATCTAGATTTTTGTCATAGAACGGTATGGTTGAAAGTAAAGTCACCAAAGTTGGCTCCCTTATAACACTTTGTATTATTTGGTTGATGTGGGGGAAAGAAATGATAGGATCTCTTAGAATTCTGGATATTTTCCAGCCTCATAGCTTGTTTTCCAGTGAAAGACATAAGTGGCTGCAAGGACCATGTTCATTGGCAATTTGGCGATTCCCTTTTCTGGAGAAGGAAGACAATGTCCATAGAAATCTGAAAAACAGGAAAAGGTCTTTTCAGTTCCAGTCAAGATGCAAAAAGGGAGGAAGATTGACACTTCATAAAGCAATTTTCATACTTATGATCCAGCCAACGTAATAAAAGATAATCAAAATTTTAAACTGGTAAAACAATTTTAAAAGCTTAACTCTAGCAAAAGCTGAAATTGGGAAGACAATATGTTCAGAAAATTGTCGAAAATGAAGGTCAGGAAACTTCATGAAATACTCGTGGTTTTAAAGGAATTGGGATAGACTCATTAGAAGGTTCAACAAATGGCAGAGGTCATTTTATGTGACATTCTCAGAGTTGGTCATTAAAGTAAAATACTCCAATCCTGTGTGTAATTGAAAATTTATTAGATTTCAGATAACAACTATAATGTCTGTAGATAGTTTTAGTTTTACATCTAGAATATGGCCAAAGTCAAACTTATTCTTTAAATGGGATACACTAAAAATAAATATAAACAACTAGGGCATTATTAGAATGTCTCCTGACTGAACAATGACAATGCTTCAATTATCTGTTTGATTTTTCTACATCTAGTTTAATCTGTTGTTAAATCTGGTATTAGTATCCCAAGGAGGGCATCGATAGATATTCTATGTAACTTCATTATTTCCTCTATTTGCTCAAAAAAAGTATGTTTGGTGGAAAAAAATGTTGAAAAGATGGAGGAAATGATTCTGGTCTATTGTCAAACTAAAGTTATGTTGTACTGCTGAAAAAGCTCATGGCAAGATTTTCCTCTATCACTAATTAAAACAATTTAAGAAGAAGGATCTTAGCTTTCATTTATATTTACTTAAATGTCCCTTGAATATTTGTTTCTTCATTAACTGGCAGAAGCTTTTAAGCTCTATATCCTCAAACTGAATTTTCTATTCTAATTGATTCTGAGAGAGTTAGATCCATGTTGCATTGGCACCTCCTTGCAAATGTGAGCAGTCTGCACAGCATTTCCCCTCTGCACTAGTCAGTAACAGCAGCTTAGCAGGCTTGGCCATAGCGCACCATTGCATATAATTGAAGTGTATGAGGCATATGCTGAAATTGTGGATGTTTAAGGTGGTTGAATATAACCAATCAAGTTATAAAAGATGCAATCTAATTTAAGGAAGAACTTGTGACTTTTGGAGCTCTTTTTGTGAATCAAGCAATGGCAATAGTGTTCAGTTTTATATAACATTGTCTGATTCAATCTTTCTATGATCCATTTGAATCGTCAACATTGGCCACAAAATTTTGTTGCATGGAACAGTATTATCAATTGGGTAAATCATGATGGGGTTCTTTTTGTCCCTTTTTTTTTACCAGACGAGTGGACTTCGGTCACACACTCTATCAATGATCGTTAAGGATGCTCCTGGAGTTCTGAATATTATTACAGGTGTCTTTTCAAGAAGGGGATATAACATTCAGGTAATTTTGGCTTTGGTATCTTATGACTAACACTTTCTCATTCTTCTTTAAATCATTTTAAATCTCTTCTTCAACTTGCCAAACATCCTTATCTGTTATCAGAGTTTAGCTGTGGGACATTCAGAAGTGGAAGGACTCTCTCGCATTACAACTGTGGTTCCTGGTACCGACGAATCAATCAGCAAGTTGGTACAGCAACTATCTAAGCTGGTAGATCTCCATGAGGTGAGAATTCAGCCGTTGGGCGACATTTGTCAATTGCCTGGCTGGGGGAAGTCAGGGGTTCAATATCTTGTTTCTTACCTCAGATGCATAGTGTTCCACTCAGTTGCCCCGCAGTGCTATGCAGTTTTCCTGCTCCATATGACTCATGAGAAATTATGATGTTGGGGGTCATATAGTTAAATCCGTCTGATTTTATAATTAGTTGTGTTGACTTATCTAGTAACTAGTTGGGCTTCCTGACTCTAGGTTAAGGATTTGACTCAAATACCATTTGCTGAACGGGAGTTGATGCTGATAAAGATTGCTGTAAATGCTGCTGCTCGGAGAGATGTCCTTGATATTGCCAGCATTTTCAGGGCAAAGGCCGTTGATGTGTCTGACCACACAATTACTCTTGAGGTGAATTACTTTGGTATCAATAAAGTGGCACTTTTTTTTTTGTCTATAAGAGCTTATCCCCTCCTTTCGCTCAAATATCTGGGTTGATTTGACAAATTTATTTCACAAGTTAGCATACCACCGACTAATTTTTCATAACATTGAAATTGATCAAAGAAGGATGCTTTGAGGATACTTTCCTAAATCTATGGCTTATGTGAGTAGCTGAAACTGTAGTTTGTTCAGAAAGCACTTGTGTGATCGACCAGGTTTTTTATTGTATATTCCTATGCTTTCTATCGATCTCCTTCTGTAATTGGTACAAAAGTTGTAAATACACTTCAAGGAAATGGTTTGCAGGTCATTATTTCAGAGTCTTGATGTTTTTTATTGAAAACCACAGATGTAAGTTTATATGTACACTTGTCAAGACAGATAATATGAGACAAATATCTATTATTTATGAGCTAAGCAACTCAACTGCTCGACCACAGAGTCCTCTTCACATGGTAATAGACAGCAAGGTCTATAATGGGGTTCAACAAGCACATACACTGAAGTTGATTTACCATCTTCACACTTTTGGTTTTTGTGTGAAATGTTTGAAGCAAAATAAACTGAAGCAAAATAAACCAAAGGGAAATAGGGAAGACAAAATGAAATAATCTGCATGTTTTCCTTGTTAATCTCAAGAATCTGGTCATCTGTTTTGTAGGGCTCATATGACAAAAATTGATCTAATATATGAAAAATCGAGAACGAATGTGTTTATTTATTTTTTATAGTTCTTTTAAGGGATCAGTTTGGTGCACAGCTTCGCATCAGGAAAGGTTGGGACCAATGAATCTTTTGGGTTCAAGAGTTTTTTGTGAAAGCTATGCATCTTAAGATTAGTCAAAAGAAAAGGGCTTATGAGAGCTTGTGAATCTAGATCCTTTGGTTGATGTGAATCTTATCTGCTAAGTACTTTATCAGTCATTGCTGGATGATAGCAAAGGCAGTTCACAACTTTTTTTGTGCTCGAATTGCATTTACTTCACCTGCAGCTTTCTGTTCATCCAGCATTATATAAGCATTTACCTGTTGAAGCTGATTATTTGATTGATTTTGGTCCCAGCTGACGGGAGATCTGGATAAGATGGTTGCGCTGCAGAGGCTGTTGGAACCATATGGCATTTGTGAGGTTCGTCTTTACACACACATTTTGTTAGATTTCATATTTTTATTCTCAAGTGGATGATTGCTATATCCCTATATTGAACATCCTAAACACTCTAGGCCAGAACCTTGTCTTCATTAGCCAATTTATTGCCGCTATAAGTCTCCAACGATCATAGGTCACTTACCTCAGATGACTCCTGAATTTTTCTGTGAACCCTGGGTTTCTAGTGACAGAGGAAGTGCACCTGAATCCATCTCCCTGTGTTTTGACTGTCGATGTACAAAGCTCTTCATTGATATTGGAAACGCCCAATTAATACATTTTCCTCTTTTGTTTCCTGGTGTTCCCACCCGTTCCGGAGTTCTGCTCACCAATTTCTTCTCTTGCTTTGGCCACTTCTTTGTGGTGTTTGACTGCTCCATATTGCCCTTCGTGCTAGTTCTTGGCTGTCGAAAACTTCTCCACTTTCTAGTGGAAGGAGAAGGGGAATGTAGCTATAAAATGAAAAGGCAAGAACACAGTTCTTGACCCTTCAGAACTGTTTGGTTGAAGGAGGGCGACTGAGGTAGAAACCTTTTGCCTGAGATAAAGAGTTAACTTTTTGGCAAGTCTGACGATTAATGGTGGGATTTAGGAGGAGGAGAAGGAGGAGGAGGAGGAGGAGGAGGAGGCATAGTTCTGGAGGGCAATCACTACCTTCTATGAGTAGAGAGACCTGTGTTAGATGGCATATTTAATCTAATAACTTTATCCTGCATTAGATATGAGATTCTGTTCCCTCAGATTCTTTGATCAAGTAAAATTATGCCGCTTTCAATTTATTTGCAAACTTACCAAATTACCGATACTTTCTCCGCTGTTGCAGGTGGCACGAACTGGCAGAATAGCATTAGTACGTGAGTTGGGCGTTGATTCTAAGCACCTGCGTGGATATGCTTTTCCAGTGTGAGTTGTGAAGCTTCTCGTGCTAATGGGAAGTGTGATGAGATCAATGTTTATTTGCCAATTGCCAGGGATCCAAGAGTAGTTCCGTTATATAGATGAGGAAGAAGTTATCTACAATGATCAATGTAGAATTTTTCGTGTTATACTACGTACCGATGTATGGATGGAGTTTCGTATTTTTGGTGAGGGAACAGAAATTTGCATAATGGAAGTGTGAAAGTTCTTGTGAATGGGTTAATTTTTCTTCTTTCATGACTAACTAGATAGACAAGTGACTTATTCGTGAGAAACCAAGACCACCTGTTTGACGATGTTGCGACCCGAAAACCACCTGACAAGGGCTGCCGGACCGTTTTCGAGCCTTGGGCAATGTCTTCGACATAGATAATCCTTTCCCCTTTAAGCCGAGGCAGAACCGTCTCCAGGAACTTTGGATAGAGATGATGGTAATCAAGCACATCGAAACCTTCCATTGGAACCATGATAGCTTTAAGCGGAGGCAGGGAGCTTCAGCATGGGACTCCTCATGTAAGTATCGCAGGACAGATAGAAATTCTTCACCAGCACTCCGTCGGAGCCATAAGCAATCACTCGCTTGTTCCTCACCGCCTCCCTATCCTCAATCCCCATCCTTTCGCTAGGAAAATCAAGAAGCTGACAATTCATACGTTAAACAAACAACCAAGAGCAGCAATTCACTCGTGCATTAGATCAATATGGAAAAGCATGCACTCGTGCTCCGGATGACCGACTCGTCTCAGCCGGCCAAGAAAACTTCATATTAGAAGGTAAAAAGTTGGTTGGCATAACACGTCCACGCTCTGGAATGATTGCATTGATTTGGACTGATCTTTTGCCAGGTCTAATTTCTCACCTAGATTCTGTCATCCCGACATAGTGGAAGAAAAATGGACGTCTCACCACGTGTGGCATGTGAATGATTTTCTAAATGAGTTACAAACGAGCTTGAAAAAGATATGGCCATTGGTAGAGGTAAGGCCTAAGTGGGTTTAGACAAAATACATGAAATTGGCACTCGTTGGTTTCGGCTCTTATGAAATTCGGGCAGTGGAGCCGGCCCAAAATTTACTTTTAAACATTTTAGGTCAAGTTTAGCTTGATTCGGTTCAACCGTATAAATGACGCTTATGATATGGATATGCAATGTCATTGAACTATAATAATGGTCGATACTTTCTTCTTTAATTAATAGCTAGTACAAGATCAGGAAAGTTAGCTGAATTAAGTTTAAATAGGTTAGTCCAAATAAGGTCATTGCTTCAGCTGATATGATCCATTCAATCAAATTTGTCCCACATGCACAGGTGATATCACGTTGCATGAGGATGAATCCGAACGATCCTCAATCCTATCGAGTGGGAGTACACAATCTTGACTCTAATTCAAGGAACATTTACCAAAATAAATTAGAGGAAAATGTTTCCATCATCGGTGAAAATATTTACTCATAATTTATGGCTTGTGATGAATATATTTTACAATGATTCACCTTTTTAAGGTTTAAAAAACCGATTTTAATTAAGAAAATATTTTATAAATTGCTCTTTTGTGTGAAACATATCGGATGCAAAATCACGTACATACATCACTAAAGGGTGAAAAGTGTTGAAATATCTCTCTTTTTTGTTTACTTACTTATAATGGCAGTGACACACTAGGCGGGCAACGGGGGAAGTTTGTGTTAATCATGATTCAAAGTTAATCCGAATTGATTTGAAATTCGACCCATTTTGTAAGGAAACCCAGACCATATTAGAAAGGTCCAAATTGGATTCTTGCCAACAGGATCGTTGGTGATGTGAAATGGGGAAATTAATTTCCCACGAGACTTCTTTTCTCAATGAAGATGAAGACCACGTTGATGCCAAAGAAACGTTCATAGCTTTTCCGGCATAAATATTCTGTTGTTAAATTTGGTCTGAAGTCATCTCTTTGACGAAAAATTGAAGAGAGTTGCTGTGATTGAGTGAACGTAACCTTATCTTAATCTTGCAATTTATTTTTCACTCAAATTATTTCTTTTGTTTATGTGAGATTTGGATGGACCGCTATCGACTGTTATAAAATCTTATACTATTAAATAAATGCGTAATTTTAATATTTAATTATTCTAATACTTTTCCTCACGTGTAGGCTAGACTTTGGCCTAAGTTTAAAGCGTAGAAATATATAATTAGGGAGGTATATATGAGTCTGAAAAGATTTGAACTAAGAATTTCTTGCTTTGATATTATGTGAGATTTAGAGGGATAACCAATTGTTTAAAAAGTTTAATTATTAGATAAAGACGTGGTTTAATAGTAATTAGTTTGATAGTTCACATTCTGAGGTAGTTGTCACAATTTGGCATGTCAAACCAGTTTTATTTAAAAGCTTCTTAGAAAGGCATAGCATAAGATTTTATGCTCTATACAGAGAACATATGTGCACGGAAAAGTACAGTATCTACAACCATCTGTTCCTCAGCACCTGCCACCGGAAAACAACACAACCAGATGATCCCTTATTACACGAGACACATTTACAATCAAGCATCCTTTGCATCATACGTGAGAAAACACGACCACCTGTTTCCCGACATTGCAACAGAGAACAGCCCGACGAGAGCTGCCGGACCATTCTCGAGCCCTTCGGCGATGTCTTCCACGTGCACAATATTGCCCTCTTTGATCCGAGGCAATACCATCTCCAGGAACTTCGGGTAGAGATTATAGTAACTGAACGCCAGGAAACCTTCCACTCGAACCTGCTTTAGGATAATGTTCAGCAAGTTGTGCACGCCTTCAGGTTGTCTGAGGTTGTACTGCGAGATCATTCCACATGCTGTGATTTGGCCATGAAGTTTCATGTTCAGCAGCACCACATCCAGCATTTTTCCGCCCACATTTTCGAAGTAGATATCGATCCCCTCAGGGAAGAATCTAAATATTCATGGCGTAAAAAGTCAACTCGAGTCAGCTTCAGAAAACAGGTGCAAATTTCATATCTTGTACAGCAGTCAAACTTATTTGCTCAATCGTCAAATTACAATCATGGCTCACCTTTTCAGCGCTGCATCCAAATCCGGCTCCTCCTTGTAGTTGAAAGCATCATCGAATCTAAACTTGTTCTTCGGCAAATCAACCTTTTTCGGTGAAAAAAACAGGAAGAAAGAAATAAGAAAAGATTTGCAAGAGACTAACAAGACTGTATTCTTAACTTCTGTGTGAGATGATTACCTTCCTTTGCTACCGGCGCTGCCAACAACATAACAACCGAACGACTTTGCAAACGGTCTCTCCTTTCTGAGGAGAGCATACCTTGAAAAACCCCACATAAGCTGTCAGGCTCGCCATGCCTGCAAAGTTGAGGTTTGTAGAAATTAGAAGAGCATCAAATTTTTTCGGAAAATAAAGAGTAGGAACGATTGGCCACGGAAAACTCTCACTAGACAAACATACTCATCCGCAAGAGAAGCTACCCCGTGGAAAACACATTGACTTCACATGGAAAGTCACTAACTACATCGAGAGATTCTCGACTTACTCAGTCATTGCCTAATTCGATCAACTAACACTGCTGTGGAACTTGCAAAAAGAACAACTGTTGAAAGTGCACAACAACGACAAGACTTAAGAGAGTTCATGAACATTGAAAGAGCGAAAGACTGTCAGAGGATCAAAGAGAGTACCCAAAGACCGGTGTATAGAAAGAGAGGAACATCGGTGTGCTCGATCTTAAAGCAAGTCTCTGGTGCGGGCAGTAGACTGTACTCCTCTCATCCGGTCATGCCCCAAACCAGATCGCCTTCCTCCAAGTTCGGATGCCCAGATTCCGAAACTCTTGCCGCTCCCAATCCCTCAATAGGCTGCGTAGATGTGTCGACACATGCGCAGACAGATTTAGCGTACGCAAATTTCGAAGCGATTTACTAGAATCACACGCGGTACGACTAAGGATCCAACGGACGCTCTGCTTATTACACTGTCATTATCATTCTCTTTTAATTTCAATCAAGTCATCATGCTAACACCCATGAATGGAAGCGATAACAGCAAGCTGCGTCACTCATTCGACGTGATTTTATCAGCCCTAAATCCTCCAACACATTATTAGGGATAAAAGAACACCCGGAATAGCAAAACTTAGCATGGAGGGATATTTAAATACTAAAAATTAGGAAAATGAGACTTACATGCCAAAATAAGAGTAAAATGGATAAATTAAATGCCAACAGTGAGAAAATACGACTAAAATACTAACATGCTGAATTTCCGACGAGATAAATGCAAAACGACATCGTTTTGCATGCTGACGTGGTTAGATAAATGCAAAAACGACTTATTTTGCTGACTGACATGGCTAAATAATTAATATAAATATTAATTACATTAAAATTAAAATCAAATAAAAAAGATGGAGATTGCGGCGGCGACGACTCAAACCTTGCCGCCGCCTCCCCACTTTCGTTGGCTCTTCTCGACGATGGCGGGGGCTAGGCTCGGCGACCCTAGTTGATCGGTGGCGAGGGCTCCACAACAGCCCGCGAGCCCTTGCGCAGATCGGGGGCGAGGGTTGTGGTCCTCCCTTAGATTCGGTGAAGGTCACCGGCGACCCTCGATAGAATTGGGGGAGGCTACGAGCCCTCGCCAAGGGCTGGCGACCCTTGTTGACCCCTCCTTTTCGGGCGATGGTGGGGACGCGGTGGTGAGGGCTTAGCCCTCACCTTTTGCCTCCTTCTTCTTTTTTTTTTTTAAAATTAATTTATAAATAAATATAAATGTAAATAATTTAATTTAATTAATATTTATATTAAAATTCAACAAAAAGACAAATTACGCCGTCTTGGTTATTTGTTATTGACTCAGCTTAGTGATGTGCCATGTATGCGAGTTATATTATTAAAAAATTGCCACATAGGATTTTCGACCACCTTCTTCGAACTTGGTACTCATGTGTCTTATTTTTAAAAAAAAGTGATACTAAGTGTCACTTTAATAACTTTTGGTATTTAAGTATCCTTTTTACCAAGTTCTGGTACTCAAATGTTCTTTTGTCCATTATTAGGAATTATTCACGACACAACGAGAACCCTAGGTACACTTTCGAAGGTGGCCTCGAATCCGCTTCCACCTCAGTGGTTACAAGAACTTAACCATAAACAAGATTAAGAGAAGCCTCGGAAACTAGTCCAAAAGTACTACTATCTAGCCACCCTGAAATCAACAATCCAAGAACGGTATCAAGCAAGAGCATGCAAAGATAAATGCCTCGGAAACTAACGTAAAATTCCACAATTTTTTGATCAATCCCGGAGCAAGTTCATCAACAAAAAAATTCATCTTCTTGTCGATCTTGTTTCTATTTCCCCCCAAAAAAAAAGGCAAAAAAAAAGAAACGAACGTAAAAAATGAATTGAGCCGGGCTCAGCGAACCAGGTTAGAAGGTGCCGAGATAACTTTCACCGGAGGCGGGCTTCATCATACGATTCCTCATGTAAGGATCGCAGGACAGGTAGAGATTCTTCACCAACTCTCCCTTGGAGCCTTCGGCGATCACTCTCGTCAGTTTGATGGTCGACTCAGTCACCTCCATGACTGTGTTTGGGAACCACTTTACAAAGCCCTTTAGGCCTCTAAAGACCTTTGGGCAAATGCAAGCGTGTTTGGCATTTATTTTGGGTTTGCATTCCCCAAATGCCAACCTTCACAATGCTGAAAGACCAAGGCAGGTTTGGCTTTCAGCTTACCGAAAATGTTGAGCTGAGGGGCTAATTTTTTTTTTCTTCCCAAATTATCCTTATTGATTTTTCGTTTTTTTGGTTTTGCCCTCACAACTATTCATTGTCTTCTTATTCTTCCGCAAGCGGACACCGGCGAAGGGCAGGTAGTCACCGGCGATTGTCGCCCAGACGACCGTTGTCGGGGGGTGGCGCAACCGACACCGGGGGGTGGCGCGACCGCCGAGTCATTTGGGTCGTGGCAAGGTCTGGGTCGCGTGACCTCACTGGACCTCGCCGCCCCCGGATTTGGGTCACGGTGGTGTCGCACGACCTCTTGCGACCTCGCTGTGACCCAGATCTAGGGCGGTGAGGTCCTCCCGCAACCTCGACGCCCTAGATCTAGGTCGTCGGAGGTCGAGGTGGCGTCGCGCGACCTTGCTGCCTCAGATCTAGGGTCGCCGGAGGTCGAGGTGGCGTTGCGCGACGCGCACGAGCTTGCCGCCCAGATCTGGGGTCACCCGAGGTCGAGGCGGCGTCGCGCGACACGTGCGACCTCGCCGCCAGCATCTAAGGTCGCCGGAGGTCGCGATGGTGTCGCATGACCTCGCCGCCCAGCATCCGGGGGTCGCCGGAGGTCGCGACGGCGTCGTGCGACCTCGCCGCCCCAGATTTGGGGTTGCCGGAGGTCGCCGGCGGCCGCTTGCCCTTGTCGGTCAAATTTTTTTATTTTTCTTTTGGTAATTTTTTTTATCACAAAAGTCCTTTGTCTCCCAAACACCATTTTGTTCAAAGGTACTTCACAAAGGGCTTTCAAACTACAATTTAACAAACATAGTTTGCATTTTGAAAAATACCTTTAACTCAAAGGTCTTTGCATTTTCCTAAAGATTTTTTCCAAAAGTTTCCAAACGCAACCATGTCCGACTCTTTAGGAAAGATGCCATGCGCGACGTCCCTGAATATCACTTGCTTGTTCCTCACTGCCTCCCCAATCTCACTCCTCATCCTTCCTTTTTCTCTTTTCTTTTCTCTCGACCCACGAAGCCATATGTAGAGATGGACTGATGCTTCTCAACTGGGACTAGGTGGAAACGTTTTATATAGCACGAACAAGGGAATGAGCCCAACTTTCACGACCTGGTACTAGGAATCTTAAAGAACAAGATAACTACCAAGGCATTTGCGCATAGCAGATGAAACAAGTCTCGCAACGGGACACGCACAAGACGACAATCACTAGGCAGTTGCGCATAGCCTGACAAAGTCAACCATGCGCAATCACTCCGAGCATTGGATCGTCATGGAAGATTGTCAACTCATGCTTCGAGTTTGTGCTCCGTATAAAATTCATGGCCTTTGATAATAATCTTGGAGCATATAGGATATATCCAAGATGCGGCACTAGATATGCGGTGGTCACTTCTTTTATCCAAGTTCGATCGGTTGACCAAGAAATGGAAGTCTTTTTTTTTTTTTTTTTTTTCCTTTCTTTAATATAAAAGTCGGACAAGAAGGATAAAGTGGGGCAAGCTTTTGTTTAAGCCGTGCAGTTGACTCCAGGAAGGATTAACATTAACCCGAACAGAGGACTCTTTCTTAGACGCACGAAAGAGTTTTGTTCTCTGGCCACGCTGAGGAGCAGGACACACGGAAATTAATTTGTGCTGCGAGTTTTACATTCAAATTGAGTTGTTTATTCATGAAGATTGTGGGGTTGGAATTGATTTAGGTATGGGGTGAGTGATTATAACTCTCATTTTTGGATTATTAGTGAATTATTTGATGCCGGCTCTCCCTTGGGAATAGGTAACACTTTGTACCAAACAACATAAATCTCCTATGCTCTTTATCGTTTATTGTTTATTGCCAATTCACATTGAATTAATTGCAACATCTTGTTAATTTCTGCATTAATGTCACAACATTGGTGTCAAAGATTGACGATAGGATTCGTCTGGATTTTGATTTGGGACTTTTATTTGTCTGATTATTATCTGAAAATTCTAGTTTGCATATATGTCTGGAGTGAAATAATAAATTGGGAAGTTTAACGTGTGACACCCCGAAATTTTTGATCCTAGAGTAGAGTAATAGGGGTTGAGTAATGTGCTTGGTGGGCTGTGTAAGGGCCACGAGTGTGGGCTCGATGGGCCAATCGTTGGGCCACGACTTGGGCCGGCGTCGTGATGATGGGCCATGAATGGGGCTTGGCATGGTGGTAGAATTCTAATAAGAAATACTGTAGCTAATAAGGTTGTGGGGATAAAAACTATTGGATTTGGATGCATGATGGAGAATTGCGCATACTGATAGACGTGAGGCTTGTACAGAGGTCAAGAAGAACTTTATTTCTCTAATGACTCTTGATGACATCAGTGTAAGTTCACCCTTGAAAGTGGAGTATTGATCTTTCGAGATACTATGATAGTGATGAAAGGGAAGATAGTGATTACTCTCCATCACCTATTGCCAACTCTTTGGAAAAAGAGCCGTTTGTGATGAAGTCCCAGAATATGACTAGCTTGTTCCTCACTGCCTCCCCATTCTCAACGCCATACCTTTTCTTTTCTTTTCTTGACCAAGAAGCTAAGGGGGTGAATGATAACCATTATGTTCCAGAAATAGGTTTTGGAAGAGAAATACATTTTTCTATTTCTATTTTTAGAAGAGTTTCTAAGCAAAAATAATCATTTGATAACGATACAAAATTTCTATTCTAAAAGTAGAAATTCGTTTGATAATGACACAAATTTTTTTCTTTTCGGACGGTGGCGGCAACGGTTGGCGACCGACGGCAGGTGACCAACAGACGGTGGTCGACGGTGACGGATGAAGGATCGGTTGACGAACGATGAGAATAATTTTTATTTCTCATTTTTGTTCCAGAAATAGAAAAGTAGAAAATTTTTACTTTTGATTTCTACTCCAAACCTATTTCTGGAACAAGAATCTATTTCAGAAATAGAAAAATGGATTATGTTTATCAAACGGATTTCTATTCCAGAAATAAGTCTGGAATAGAAAAATTGTTTTGGAATAGAAATAGGCGGTTGTCATGCACCCCCTAAGAGTGCGGAGGTGTGGGTGGGTGTTCTCTGTATGCGGAGATTGATATTTCTGAACTATTAGTGGATGGAAACCTTTTATAGAGCACACACCCTTGAATGAGCTCCACTTTCGCAGACCTGGTAACTGCCTATTACCACTAAGAATCTTAAATAAACAAACTTGTGCATTATAGAAGAGATCACTAGGAAAATCAAGAAGCTGACAATTTATACACTAAACAAACAACCAAGAGCGGCAACTCATGCTCTAGATAAAATATGGACAAACATGCGCTCGTGCTTTGTATGACTGTTTGGGCCAGCTCGGGAATGATTGCCATTAATTTGGAAGGATCTCGCCCGGTCTCTCGTTGGAGATCCCTTTTGGGGAACACGATAAGGTCCGCGGGTCCTGACCAGGTTCGAGAAAGGGCCTTTGCGTTGACTTTGGGAACAACACCCTTCGTACTGGAAAATCATCCAAAAATTCATATATCTATCGCATTCTTACTAGTTTATTTCTAAACTTTTTAATTGTGCTAATTGAGTTCTGATTTTTTTTCATATTTTTCCAATTGAATCTATCTAGTCAATTTTGATCGGAAATCAAAGATGTGGATGCCGCCAACACTGTTATAAATAATTTTAAATATTTTTTGAATTATTTATTTATTTTTCTTTTTTTCCCATTCTTTTCTTCCTCCTCTAGCTATTCACTGGGCCTTGACGACCACCAAAGGCGAGGGTTGACCTTGCTAGCCTTGGTTGAGCCTCAACCACCCCTAGCGATGGTGAGGTCGAGCCTCGCCAAAATTGGGCTAGCTTCACCAAATGCCAACAAGGTCGACCTCGTTGACCCTCGCTTGATACTTGATGACTCACTAAAGGAGGAAGAGTGGAAGGTAAAAAAAAAATAAAATAAAAAATAGAAAGAGCAAGAAAAGAAAAAAATAAATAAAATTTGAAAAAAGTGACACTAGAATGGTTTATGTCTACATTAGCGATTTCCGATCAAATTTGATTGGATATATTCAATTGAAAAAATGTGAATATGTCAAGGATTGAATTGACACAAGTAAAAAATTTAGAATTGAATTGGCAAAAGTACAATGTATTAATAACTTTTTAGACAATTTTCTCCCTTGTCTCTACAATTGATTTACAACCTTTGGAGAAACTGTCCAATTAGTCCTAAATTCATTGTGTGAATGTGAATTTAGTCCTAAACTTTTCAATATTGTTTTTAACATTTGTTCGAAAATGTAATGTAGTTTTTTCGACCAATTTTTACTAAGAATTGTTGATATGATGATTTAATCATTACCCACCATCTTACGCGACACACTGCCATTAACAAAAATTGACAGGAATGACTCCATTGGAATTTCATGCAAAAAATATGACTAAATTGATAATATTAAAAAGTTTAGGAATGAATTTTATTTTGTAAATAAATTTAGGAGTGATTGGGTAATTTTCCCTACAATCTTTTGTTTGCTGTTATTTTCACTTTTACTTTTTTTTTTTTCTCACCTAGATTATCTCTTCCCAACATAGAGGAATAAAAATGGATGTCTCACGATATGTGGCATGTGATTGATTTTCTAAATGAATGATAAACGAGTTTGAAAAAGATATGGTGATTGGTATTGTTAAGGCCTAAGTGGGTTCAGCAAAAAGTTTATGAAATTTGTACTCGTTGGTAAGATCTATTCAAAGTACAAATTTTGATATTCGAGCTTAATTGGGTAGATTTGTTTGGGCTCTTATGAAATTTGGCCAGTCGAACCAGGCCAAAATCTACTTTTGAAACATTTTAGGTTGAGTCTGCGTTGGTTTAACCCTACGAGTAACGCATATGATATGTAATGTTTTCATAGCTAGTAAAATGATCATGAAAGTAAACTAAATCAAATTTAATATTTAAGTAGGTCAGTCAAAGTAGGCTCATTAGTTTAGCTGACATGATTCACTCAATTAAATTGGTCATACATGCACAAGGTGGTTTCATGTTGCTAGGAAAATTGTTCAAAAAATCTTAAACTTATTGCACTTTTGTCAATTCAGTTCTAAATATTTTAATTTTACCAATTGAGTCGTAAATCTTTTTACTTTTTGCCAATTAAGTCTATCTGGACTAAATTTACTGAGTGGATAGACGGTACTGACGTGGCATTGTAAATAATATTTTAATTTGAATTTTTGTTGGTTTTTTCTTTTTTTTTTGGAGTTAGGCTAGCGAGGATAGAAACAAAGAAAAGTGAAATGTTGCGTCGGTGCTAGCCGTTTACGTCAGCAAATTCTGGCCAAAATTGGCCAAATAGATTCAATTGGCAAAATATGAAAATTTTTAGGATTCAATTGACAAAATTAAAAGGTTTATGATTAAACTGGCAAAAATATAATAGGTTTAGGACTTTTTAAACAATTTTCTCATGTTGCATGAGGATGAATTTGAATGACACGCATCCGACTTCAATCTTGTCAAGTGGGTTGACATATTCACGACTCTAATTCAATCAACAACTATCCAAATAAGATAAAGGAAATTCTCATCATTAGGGAAAATATTTAGACATAAATTATCATTAATGATGAAAATGTTTTTTAGTTATTCTTTTTCTAACTGCCAAGAACGATTCAAATTAGAAAATATATTTCGAATTGCTCTTGCTGGTGAAACAAATGGAATGTAAATTCACATACATGCATCACCCCCGCAAAGGGTTAGAGCTACTAAAATATCTGGTATTTGTTTATTCTTTGGTAAGAGATGTGAATCTGACGACTTTGAACAGCCTCTCAAGCCTGCAAAAAATGCATGGTGATGACGGTTGATGTGATGAGCTTGATGGATCTCTAATTCGTATTTAATTATGTTACCGCCATTACACTGCAACTTCAACCGTCCAATGCATGACTTACAACGAAACCCGAGCCATGTTAGGAAATTTCAAATTGGATTCTTTAGTAAGAGATGTGAATTTGAGGACTTTGAATAGCCTCTCAGGTCTGCCAAAAATGCAAGGTGATGATGGTTGATGTGATGGGCTTGATGGATCTCTAATTCGTATTCAATTATGTCACCGCCATTACACTTGCAACTTCAACCATCCAATGCAAACATCGCTTATTTGCACCCGCCATAGGCACATCATGCACATACTCCAAGAGACAAGTTAGCTTGGAATTAATCTCGATTGATTTGAAATTCGATTCATGATATGCAACGAAACTCGAGCCGTGTTAGGAAATTTCAAATTGGATTCTTTGGTAAGAGATGTGAATCTGAGGACTTTGAACAGCCTCTCAGGTCTGCCAAAAATGTATGGTGATGATGGTTGATGTGATGGGCTTGATGGATCTCTAATTTGTATTCAATTATGTCACCACCATTACACTTGCAACTTCAATCATCCAATGCAAACACCGCTTATTTGCAATCGTCATGGGCATGCTCCAAGAGACAAGTTAGCTTGGAATTAATCTCGATTGATTTGAAATTCGATTCATGACGTGTAAAGAAACCCAAGCCATGTTAGAAAATTTCAAATTGGATTCTTTGGTAAGAGATGCGAATCTGAGGACTTTGAACAGCCTCTCAGGCCTGCCAAAAATGCATGGTGATGATGGTTGATGTGATGGGATTGATGGATCCCTAATTCATATTCAATTATGTCACTGCCGTTACACTTGCAACTTCAACTGTCCAATGCAAACACTGCTTATTTGCCCGCATCATAGGCGCATCATGGGCATGCTCCAAGAGACAAGTTAGCTTGGAATTAATCTTGATTGATTTGAAATTCAATTCATGACGTGCAACGAAACCCGAGCCGTGTTAGGAAATTTCAAATTGGACTGTTGCCAATGGGGTTGTGGATGATACAGAAGTAAAATCAATTTCTCACAAGAGTTCTTTTCCTGGTTGATGTCGAAAAAATGCTCAGAGTTTTTTGCATAGAATTATTTCGTAGTTGTAGTAAGTGTGCTTAGTATGTGCAAAATGTGTGAGAAATTCAAAGAATATCAAGAGCTCTCTTCCAAGAGAGTTGAGAGTATGAAAAAAGCCCTTTCTTGTGATTAACTTTTGTGAGTCGGGGTTAAATTTAGAATTGAAAAACATTTATAAATGACTGGTTGAACGTTTGTAACCATGTCTTTGCTGATTGCATTGGAATATCATCCCATTGATCTCTCAACGTAAAGTAGGCATGCTATCGAACCACGACAATCCCTTATTTTTGAGTTTTATTTAAAGGCGATGATACAGTACGAGAAGACACATTTCCATGACATCTTATAGAGGGATATGAGATTCTATGTCCGATACAGAGAACGATCCTCCGAAAGCAAAGGAGAGCATCTGCACCAAAAAGTACACTAACCGACTCATTCGCGAAAAGCCACAAACCACCACGTTTTCCAACATTGATCCCTGAAAACAACCCAACCAGATGGTCCTCTGTATCATCCGATTCATCCCCGAAGAAACAAACAACCTCTGTGTCCTCGCACAACGGAATGGCAACACAAAGACAAACAGAAAACAACCCATTTTGAAAACACGAGAAGAGAGGAGACGACGCCGATGGAAAAGTACAGAAAGCCGACTCAATTGTGAGAAACCGCCACCACTTGTTTCCCGACATTGCGGCCATAGAACAGCCCGATGAGAGCAGTCGGAGCATTTTCGAGACCTTCGGCAGTGTCTTCCACATACACAATCTTCCCCTCTTTGATCTGAGGCAATACCGTCTCCAGGAAATTCAGGTAGAGATGATAGTAATCGGATACCACGAAACCTTCTATCCGAATCCGCTTCAGGATAATAGTTGTCAAGTTGTGTATGCCTTCGGGCTGCTCGAGATTGTACTGTGAAATCATTCCACAAACCGCGATTCGGCCATGAAGTTTCATGCTGAGCAGCACCGCATCGAGCATCTTTCCGCCAACGTTTTCGAAGTAGATATCGATACCGTCAGGGAAGCATCTAAACATTTATGACACAAAAAGTCAAACGGAGTGGGCGTCAGGAACAGTTACATATTTTATATCCCGTGCGCCAGTCGCTTATTTGCTTAATCATCACTGCTATACTCATAGCTCACCTTTTCAGTGCTGCATCCAGATCCGGTTCCTCCTTGTAGTTGAAAGCATCATCGAATCCAAACTTGTTCTTCAGCAAATCAACCTTTTCGCAAAAATAGCGGCAAAAACAACTTTTGAAAGAATGAAATTCGGAAGAGAACAGTAAGACTGTAGTCAGTAAAATGATGACGATGGTATACATTCAAAAGTGCCATCACTCCCTTGAGCATTCTCAAATTTAAGAAAGACAGCACTCATCAACCGTGACACGATTACCTTCTCTTTGCTACCAGCGCTGCCAACAACATAACAACCAAACAACTTTGCAAACTGGCCAACAAGCTGACCAACAGCTCCCGATGCCGCTGATATGAAAACAGTCTCTCCTTTCTTAGGAGAGCATACTTCGAAAAAACCAGCATAAGCTGTCACGCCAGGCATACCTACAAATTATAACTTTGTAGAAATTAGACAAAGGTGTAGGAGTGTTATGCTATGGCAAAATCTCAAATGGTCCGATTATTGCCCAAAGGTGAAGCCCGTGAGAAATGTATTCTTCTCAAGGAAAGCTACTATTTCTCTAGAAATAACCGATTTACACGCTTCGCAAAGCGAGAAGACAGCTTTGCAGGGCTCTGTCATTCAGACAATTCAATGAGGCCATAAGGCTCATCGACAATGAAGATCCCTACGAGTAATATCTTAACTATCTGATTCCTCTTATTCATTAAGAAGACATAGATATTGCAATCGATGATAAAAAAGCGTACCCAAAAGGCCAGTGTAGTAAGACAGTGGAACATCGGTGTGTTCAATCTTGAAGCAAGTTTCTGGTGCAGTAATTAGAGTATACTCCTCCCATCCGGTTAAACCCCAAAGCAAGTCGCCTTTCTTGAAGTTTGGATGCCCGGATTCCAAAACTTTAGCTACTCCATATCCAGTGATAGGCTGCATCAATGCGTTGAATACTTCAAATATAAGTGAATAATTTAGCAAACATAAATAGACATTGTACTTCCAAGAAGGAATGATTGGACATAAAGACATTTTCATAGTCAAATGCCCTACAATAACCAGAGACCCTTTCACCTTTAACCTTTTTTCTGATATTAAAAGTTTGCAACTCGAGTCATATTGAAGTAAGGTAAGTCAAAATGCAGTTTTCCTTAACCCTTGATATAACTTCCAACAAACCTAGAATGGGATAATTTTAACACAGCGGGAATAAAATTGAAATCCATAGCTATACATCAGAATCCTAAGCAATATGCTGAAGGATCCAACCAAAACTCTGCTCATCCCAGAGTCATGTTTATTTTATATTTCAATTAATACATCTCATTGTCCTCTTTCACGTGCAAGCTATCAGCCACCATTCCTCATGCTTACACATTACTCACATCGCTTAACCCCATGATTATGTGGACTGTGTAAACGTAAGGAATGTAAAATTCCTATGCCAAATAGCACAAGCGACGTTCTTTCGACACCCTAAGCTCTTCAATACATTTGCCAAATGTTATACCGACATCACAAACAATTTCTACAATTTCAAAGCCACCACCAATTGGCTCACAAAAGATTTAGCCATGATAAAAAAAAATAAAAATAAATACACATACAGCACAGAGTCGCTACAATCCTTTTGATTCAAATGATCGGACATAATCAGAACTAATACTTGACAAGTCCTCGTATATTAATTTAGCCAAAACCGAGATCATGATCCGACACTCAGGAAAACTGATATAATATCCGCCATCCATCAGCAGAGACACCGCAACTTTCTCCAAAAACAACACAATGAATGCCCAGAGCAAACTTAAAAAGGACAAAAATATCATACTCAAGAAAACCCACATCATCCTCGATGAACTTTTTCTCTATCTATGTTCTTTGGAAAAAAAGGAAAAAAAAAAAACAGACAGAACTTGACAACGAAAAGAGTACTTAGGCTTGCTCACCGAACCAGGTCTGAAGGCATGGACATTATCCTGGACGTCGGGCTTCGTCATGCGGAACCTCATGTAAGGGTCGCAGGACAAGTAGAGATTTTTCACGAGAAAGCCGTTCGAGCCCTCCAGGAGACGCAACTTCATGGTCGACTCACGCACCTCCATGTTCGTATCCTTGGGGAAACCACTCACGTAGTCCCTAAATATCACTTGCTTGTTCCTCACTGCCTCCTCATTCTCGCCCGCCATCGCTCTTCGCTGCTCTTTCGGCAAAACTCTGAACACCCAGAAGAGAGAAGATGAGCAGGCGTGGAGTGTGAAGAGGCCGTGCGGGACAGATAAGAAGGCGACCTTTTGGTTGCGCCCTGTGGGTCAGCAGGGGGGATGGTAGTTTATGGGGACGGCGACGATGGAGGTGCGTGGAGGATCTGAGGAGCGAGAGCGAGATGGTTTTGGAATTCTTAAATTTCGGTTCAATGTATATCATGCTCTTTGAATTTTTTATTCATTCAATGATGTTCCCAAATTTTATTTTAATATGTAATGTAATCTTTGAACTTTATCTCAATATGTAATGTGGTCTCCGGACTATATAAAAATGTTGAATGCCGTCGTTCCATTAATTCAAGCTCATGGACAAAATTAAATATCTTCATATAATCAAATAACTACATTAGACATGTACCAAATGTTCGGGTATCAAATTGACAATTTAAAAGTTAAGGGACAATTTTACATATCGGGATAAAGTTCTAGCGTGCTGGATTCGAGTCCATAACCGGGAAACTTCAACCATTCAATGCAGACTTCGCTTATTCGCATGCTCATAGAGTTCTTGTCCCTGTTGATGTCGAAGAAATGCTCATAGAGTTCTTCGCATATAATTATTTTATTTTTGTAGTAAGTGAGCTTAACATATGTGAAGCTTGTGAGAGATACAGAGAATATTGAGAGCCCTCTTCCAAAAGAGTTGAGAGAACGAAAAAAAGCCCTTTCTTATAATTAATTTTTGTGAGTTGGGGTTGAATTTAGAATTGGAACACACTTGTGAAAAGGAAATTATCAAGAAAGTCCCACACGATTGTACTTGTGCTAATTCCATCCTAAATCTTTTAACGTGATCAATTGAGTTCTAAACTTTTTAACAATTTAGCAATGTAGTTCATCAAGCCGAAATTGGCTAATTTTGGTAGGAAATTACTGACTTGAATGCCAACCGTCTTATGTGGCACAACTAGCGTTAATACCGACAAGTTTTTTGATTTATTTTTTTTTTTTTTTTTTTTTTCTTTTTTCTTTTGTTTTCGCCGGGCCTCACTTGGGCGAGCCCCTTGCCAAATCTGGAGAGGTCAACCTTTGCCTAGGCCAAGGTGGCCTCGCTAAGTGTCACCAGGGGAGGGTCGGCCTAGGCAAGGCCTCGTAAGGGTCGGCTTGGCCTAGTCTGGTATGGTGAATAGGCGCTCACCCTTGCCCCGGTAAGACTAGGCAAGGCTGAACCTTGCCGGGCCTTGCCCTAGCCTAAGAGAGACCGGCCCTCGATTGGTCTATGGTTGGTGGTTCACGATTGGCCATTCCCACCCCCCCCCAAAAAAAAAAGGAAAAGAAAAAAAAAAAGAAAAAGAAAAAGAAAAAATCATTCTTTTAAAAATTCCAAAAGTTATCCAAGGTCAATGTTCATGTTAGAGATTTTCAATAAAAATTGGTTGGATAAACTACATTTACGATTTAATTGGTCAAATTGAAAAATTTAGGAAAATTTACATAAATGCAATAAGTTATAATATCTCTCTCTTGTGAATGACTCTGGTTTTACGATAAAACCAAATAGAAAATACTGCGATGTATGCACACCGTCAAATCATAATAATCTATTATTTTTGAGTTTCATTTCTTTGATTTATCTCTTACTCAAATCTTTTAATTTGTTCATGCACTTTCCCCATTAGTCATAACAATTTGGTATCTCAAATGAGTCTTATTTAAAGACGATGACACGGTACAAGAAGAAATATTTCCATTAACATTATTATAGGGAGGCAAATAAAATTCTATACCTGATACAGACAACAATCCTCCGAAGGCAAAACAGAGCATGTGCACCCAAAAGTACACTAAGCGACTCATTCGCGAAAAGCTACAAACCACCACGTTTTCCAACGTTGCCCCCCGAAAACAACCCAACCAGATGGTCCTCTGTATCATCTGATTCATCCCCAAAGAAAGAAACAACCTCTATGTCCTCGCACAATGGAACGGCAACACAACGGCAAACAGAAAACAACCATTTTGAAAACACGAGAAAAGAGTAGACTATGCCGATGGAAAAAGTACAGAAAGCCGACTCATTCGTGAGAAACCACCACCACTTGTTTCCCGACATTGCGGCCGGAGAATAGCCCAATGAGAGCTGCCGGAGCATTCTCAAGACCTTCGGTAGCGTCTTCCACATAAACAATCTTCCCCTCTTTGATCTGAGGTAATACCATCTCCAGGAACTTTGGATAGAGATGATAGTAATCGAACACCAAGAAACCTTCCATTCTAACCGCTTCAGAATGAGGTTCATCGAGTTGTATACGCCTTCGGGCTGCTCGAGATTGTACTGTGAGATCAGTCCACATAGTGCGATTCGGCCACGAAGTTTCATGTTGAGCAGTACTGCGTCGAGCATCTTTCCGCCAACATTTTCAAAGTAGATATCGATACCCTCGGGGAAGCATCTAATCATTTACCACACAAAAAGTCAAATGAAGTGGGCTTTAGGAATGGGTACATATTTTATTTGCTTAATCGTCATTGCTATACTCATAGCTCACCTTTTCAGTGCTGCATCCAGATCCGGTTCCTCCTTGTAGTTGAAAGCATCATCGAATCCAAACTTGTTCTTCAGCAAATCAACCTTTTTCGCAAAAATAGCGGCAAAAACAACTTTTGAAAGAATGAAATTCGGAAGAGAACAGTAAGACTGTGGTCAGTAAAATGATGACGATGGTATACATTCAAAAGTGCCATCACTCCCTTGAGCATTCTCAAATTTAAGAAAGACAGCACTCATCAACCGTGACACGATTACCTTCTCTTTGCTACCAGCGCTGCCAACAACATAACAACCAAACAACTTTGCAAACTGGCCAACGAGCTGACCGACGGCTCCTGATGCTGCTGATATGAAAACAGTCTCTCCTTTCTTAGGAGAGCATACCTCAAAAAACCCGGCATAAGCTGCCATGCCAGGCATACCTGCAAAGATTAAATTTGTTGAAATTAGACAAGTCACAGGATTTGCCGAAGCATAAGTATAGGAGTGTTATGCCCTGGCAAAATCTCAAATGGTCCGATCATTGCCCAAAGGTGAAGCCCGTGGAAATGTATTGACTTCTCAAAGAAAGCTACTATTTCCCTAGAAATAACTGATTTACATGCTTCTTTCAAAGCGAGAAGACAGCTTTGCATTATTGGCCCTGTCATTCAGACAATTCAACAAGGCCATAAGGCTCATCAGCAATGAAAATCCCTACAAGTGATATCTTAACTATCTGATTCTCCTCATTCATTAACAAGAAAGAGATATTACAGTTGATGATTATAGAGCATACCCACAAGGCCAGTGTAGTAAGACAGAGGAACATCAGTGTGTTCAATCTTAAAGCAAGTCTCTGGTGCAGTAATTAGACTATACTCCTCCCATCCAGTGAAACCCCAAAGCAAGTCGCCTTTCTTGAAGTTTGGATGCCCAGATTCCAAAACTCTAGCTACTCCATATCCAGTGATAGGCTGCATCAATGTGTTAAAAACTTCAAATATTATTGTAAATAGTGCAGCAAACAAAAATAGATATTGTACTTCCAAGAAGGAATGATAAGACAATTTCATAATCAAATGGGCTACAATAACCAGAGACCCTTACCTTTTCTCTGATATTAAAAGTCTGCAACCCGAGTCATGTTGAAGCAAGGTAAGTCAAAATGCAGCTTTCTTAACACTTGATATAACTTCCAACAAACCTAGAAGAAGGGCGGCGGACTTCTAATATCTCAGCAGAAAAAAAATTGAAATCCATAGTATTACGTTGGAATCCTAAGCAATTTCTAACGGATGCAACCGAAACTCTGCTTATCCCAGAGTCATGTTTAGTTTATATTTTAATGAATATGTCTAATTATCCTATTTCACGTGCAAGCTATCCACCACCATTCGTCATGCTTACACATGAGTGGGAGTGTTAAGCAAGTTGCATTGCTTAACCCCGTGATTATGTGCACTGTGTAAACGTAAGACATGTAAAATTGCTATGCCAAATAGCATAAGCGACGTTCTTTTGACACCCTAAGCTCTTCAATACATTTGCTGAATCTTATACCGACATCACAAATCACTTCTACACTTTCAAAGCCACCACCAATTGGCTCACAAAAGATTTAGCCATGATATAAAAAAGAATGAATAGACATACAGCACAGAGTCGCTAGTATCCTCTGATTCAAATGATTGGACATAATCAGAACTAATACTTGACAAGTCCTCGTATATTAATTTAGCCAAACCTCAGATCATGATCCAACACTCAGGGAAACTAATATAATATCCGCCATCCATCAGCAGAGACACCGCAAACTTTCTCCAGAAACAACATAATGAATCCCCAGAGCAAACGGGTCAAACTTAAAGAGGACAAAAATATCATACTCAAGAAAATCCACATCATCCTCAGTGAACTTTTTCTCTTTCTACATTCTTTTGAAAGAACAGACATAACTTGACAAAAAATAGAGTACTTAGGCTTGCTCACCGAACCAGGTTTGAAGGAATCGACATAACCTGGGATGTCGAGCTTTGCCATGCGGGTCCTCATGTAAGGGTCGCAGGACAAGTAGAGATTCTTCACGAGGAGGCCGTTCGACCCTTCCGGGAGACGCAACTTCATGGTCGATTCCCGCGCCTCCATGTCCGTCTCCTTGGGGAAACCGCTCACGTAGTCCCTGAATATCACTTGCATGTTCTTCACTACCTCCCCATCCTCACTCGCCATGGCTCTTCGCTACTCTTTCGGCGAAGCTCCAAACACCCAGAAGAGAGAAGATGAAGAGGCGTGGAGCGTGCAAGTGCGGTATCGTTCTTAGCGACTCAGCTGAGCGTGGAACACGTGAAGAAATATTGCGGGACAGAAAAAGGTGACCTTTTGTTTCTCCTTGTCGCGTCAGTGGGTGGGGATAGTAGTTGATGGGGGCAGTGACGATGGAGCTGAGTGGAGGATACTGTGGAGCGAGAGCGAGATGGTTGTGGAGATACTCCGCGAGGAGGACGAGAGGATACTGTGGAGCGAGATAATTGTGGAGATACTCCGCGGGGAGGACGACAATATTCGGGTATGTTCGGTTGTCGTTGGGATAACAGGACAAAGGATCCTAATTTTTGACTCAATGTCGAATATACTCCTTGAATTTTTTAATTTATTCAATATAATTCTTAAACTTTTGATATCTGTTCAATTTAATCCATTTACTATATGAAGATGTTTAATATTGTTATTTCATTAATTCGGACTCAAGTTCAAGCTCAGAGACAATATTAAATATTTTCATATAGTACAATGACTACATTAAATATGTACTAACAATTCAGGGACTAAATTAGCAATTTAAAAATTCATGGACGATATTATATATCAGGATAAAGGTCAGGGACCAATTCGACAATTTAAAAGTTCAGGAACGACGTTGCATATCAAGATAAAGTTCAAGAACTATATCGAACAAATTAAAAGTTCAGGGATCATAATACACATTATACCAAAATTTAGAGACTATATGTATTATTTTTCTATTAGTGTTTTCTTGTGCATTGGATCAGTTCCGGAGCATAGTGATTGGTCATTTACACAGCTGCTCTTCTTGGTTGG